>PVIH01007304.1:71278-101881 GCA_004025045.1 Sigmodon hispidus
TTTTTTTTTTTTTTTTTTTTTTTTTTTTTTTTTTTTTTTTTTTTTTTTTTTTTTTTTTTTAGTTAATCTTGTATCCAGCCACTAAAGGAGTTTATTAGATGTAATAGTTTCCTGGTAGAATTTTTGATGGCTCTTATGTATACTATCATGGCATTGAAAATAGCAATACTTTGACTTTCTCTTTTCCAATTTAAAACTCCTTGATCTCCTTTTGCTGTCTTACTGCTCTAGCTAGAACTTTGAGTACTATATTGAATAAATAAGGAGAGAGTGGACAGCCTTGTTTTGTTCCTGATTTTAATAGAATTACTGTAAATTTCTCTCCATTTAATTTGATGCTGGCTGTTTGATTGCTGTATGTTGCTTTTTATTACATTTAGGTATGTTCTTTGCATCCCTGATATTTTAAGATTTTTATTGTGAAGGGGTGTTAGTTTTATCAAAGGCTTTTTCAGCATCTAATGAGATGATCATGTGGGTTTATTTCAGTTTGTTTAAATGGTGGGTTGCATGGAAAGATTTTCATATGTTGAACCATTCTTGCATCTCTGGAATGAAGCCCACTTGATCATGTTGGATATCTTTTGATGTGTTCTTGGATTTGGTTTGGTAGTATTTTATTGAGTATGTTTTGCATCAATGTTCATGAGGGAAATTGGTCTATAATGCTCTTTCTGTGTTGAGTCTTTGTGTGGTTTGCTTAGCAGAGTGACTGTGGCCTCAGAAAGAATTTGGCAATGTTCCTTATTTTTTCTATAATGTGGAATAATATGAGGAGTATTGGTATTAATTCTTATTTTAAAGTCTGGTAGAATCCTGTACTGAAACCATCTGGTTTACTTCTATTTCTTTGGGGGTTATAGGTTTATTTAAATTGTTTATCTGATCTTGGTTTAATTTTGACATATGGTATCTATGCAAAAATTTGTCCATTTCTTTTAGATTTTCTAATTTTGTGGAATTCAGGTTTTTGAAGTATAACCTAATGATTGTCTGAATTTGCTCAGTGTCTGCTGTTATATCCCCTTTTCATTTCTGATTTTGCTAATTTGGATAGCCTCTCTCTCTCTGAGTTTAAATTAGTTTGGATAAGGGCTTGTCTATCTTGTTTATTTTCTCAAAGAACCAACTCTTTGTTTCATTGGTTCTTTGTATTGTTTTCTTTGTTTTTATTTTATTGATTTCAGCCCTCAGTTTAATTATTTACTGCTATCTGCTCCTCTTGGGTGAGTTTGCTTCTTTTTGTTCTAGAGTTTTCAGATGTGCTGTTAAGTTGCCCGTGTGAGATTTCTCCACTTTCTTTATGTAGGCATCTAGTGCTATGAACTTTCCTCTTAGCATCACTTTCATTGTGCCCCCTAAATTTGGACATGTTGTGCTGCCATTTTCATTGAATTCTAGGAAGTCTTTAATTTCTTTCTTCCATGACCCAGGGGTAATTCAGTTGAGACTTGTTCTGTTTCCATGAGTTTGTTGGCTTTTTTAAATTTGTACTGTTGTTGAAATCCAACTTTAACCCAGAGATCTGATAAGATGTAGGAGATAATTTCTTTCCTTTCCTTTTCTTTTTTTTTGTATCTGTTAAGACTTGCTTTGTGAATGAGAAGGTAGTCAGTTTTGGAGAAGGTTCTATGAAGTGCTGAGATGAAAGCATTTTCTTTTGGTGGATGGGTGAAATGTTCTATAGATAATCTCCTGCGCCCACTTGAGATGTAACATCTGTTATTTCTCTGTTTAGTTTCTGTCTAGATGACCTTTCCATTGGTGTGAGTGGGATGTTGAAGTCTCCTATAGTTAATGTGTGGGGTTTAGCTTTAGCAATGTTTCTTTTATAAGTGTTGGTGTCCTTGTATTTGGGGCATAGATATTCAGAAGTAAGACATAATTGTGGGGGATTTTTCCTTTGATGAATATGAAATGTCTTTCATCTCTTTTTGATTAACTTTGATTTGATTTTTGTGGGGTTTTTTGACATTAGGATAGCTATACCAGCTTGCCTCTTTGGTCCATTTGACTGTCCAACAATCAGTCTTAGTTTGGGTTTTGCTGATGACATCTCAGAAGACTAAGGAAGTCACTTGGATTAGATATCCTTATTTTTACAGCTAGGGAAAATCATATACTCATACACAAATACCACATAATACACACTCACATCCATACATATCACACAGCCCATATGCATATACATACACACATATGTCACACAGCCCACAGTCTCTCTCTTTCTCTCACACACACACAAAACATAGCACATACTCATACACACACAGCACACAGTACATATACACAGCACACACAACACACATTCACATACACAGCATACACATACACACATGTTATACAGCCCACACTCATATACATACACACATATACTACACACTCATACACACAATATACATTCACATACCCAGCACACACTCACATACACACACCATACACACAGACTTTCACATACACAGCACATACTCACTCACATACACACACACCACAGAAATACTCATATAAATATACCACCCAGCACATACTTATACATATACACACTCACCTACACACAACACACACTCATGTACATTCACAGTATACACTCAGATACATCGCCTCCTTCACACAATAAAATCTTTAAGAACCCACTCCAGCCTGTTCTACAGAGTTACCCAGAACACTGATGTAGTGAAATAAGAAGGAAACACATATTCTTGTCAACACGGTGTGAGTTAGTGGTTCTGCAGCATAGAAGTCTGTCTAGGGACACAAATTAAAGGTAAGGATTTAAGAAAAACCTGAAGAACATTTTGAAAAAAAATTAGTATTCGGTTGTCATAAAGAGAGATATGATTAAATCCTACTGGTATGTCCTTGGAAATATAATTATGCTAGTTTTATACTAAGGAAAACATAAAGGTGTCGTCAAGCATTGAGAAAGAATTACTGACTTTTAACATATCTACTTTTATTCTGTATGAATGATAGCCATTTCAAATTAAGGGCATAAGCCCTTCCATTAGCTTGTAACCTCCTGAGTGCAGAGATCAAGTCTTTGAGTTACATGCATTGTGCACAGTTCAATCTAGAGAAGAAGCAAGAATCTCAAAATATAATTTAGATCAATAACTAAACAGAGAAGGCTGTATCCAGTGCCTTCCTTATCCCACACTTCCAGATAGCATATAAAATAAAACCCACACCTGACTTTGAATCTGCTGTAGTCTTCAGAAACATGGGACACCAGAACTGCTGGCCAGCTGTGAGCTGTAGAAAGGACAGCTGCTGGTCTGCCTGAGGGGCTGTGGCATTTGGGTGCGATTCTAGTTACACTCTGCAGAATGTGAGAACAGAGGAGAAGAGGAATACGCGGCCCAGATGCTCAGTGCCAACCACTGATCCTGACACTCACCTCACCGTGTGGTTTGCACAGGATGGTTGTGCAGTCTGGAGTGGATCGGAACTTGTTCTGTTCCTCCCAAACCAAGTCTGTTGGTGGATGGGGCTTCGTTTCCGATGCTGCTGCCCACACCTTTGAGAAAGTAGTTTGTTGCTGACAAATGCCACTGGGGTTCCACTTAGATTCATAGATGTCACAGTGTTATTTTTTTATTAATCTTTCTGCACAGATAGGGATTTCAGTGTTATTAGAAAATGGAAACGTTCCTGCATTTGCCTGGGTGCCACAGCCTCCTCAGGCCTGGGACTATAAAGGCATATGTGTT
The DNA here is from genome assembly GCA_004025045.1 of Sigmodon hispidus. Taxonomy (NCBI): domain Eukaryota; kingdom Metazoa; phylum Chordata; class Mammalia; order Rodentia; family Cricetidae; genus Sigmodon; species Sigmodon hispidus. The sequence continues at coordinate 74,989 of PVIH01007304.1, forward strand.
TCTAAGTTGTTTTTAAAATATAATGTAACACAAACAAGTGACCTTACATGGTTTAAACAACTGTCTAGTCCATGGCTTAGACTGTGAGTGACCCAGGATTGCTAATCATGCAGCCCAACTGCACGCTCTAAACTTAGTGATAGATCTTTGAGGGGTTTTTCTTTTGTAACTTGATTTTATTGTTCTCAAATGTGAACTTTCTAGATGACAAGATCTTATCTTAATGTCATTCAAAATAAGCACAACACACTTTTACAACCAACTGCCAAGAACTGGACATCCCAGGTTCAGAGAGATGTGGACCAAGTGGAGAATCAACCCAGCTCCTGCTCTCTGAGCCAACAATCTCTTTGCTTGTCTTTTAAGAAAGTGCTGTCTTACTTAGTTCAGGGACTTAGGAATTCCACTTTAATAGCTAGGGGACTATGTAGTGGGATTATGCTGGTAATGCTGTAAATATTTGTTCCACCTACTAGTTTAATAAAAAGCTGATTGGCCAGAGGCAGACAGGAAGTGTGGGCAGGGCTACCAGACTAAGGAAACTCTGAGTACAGGAAGAACAGAGACAGATGCCAGACAGAGCCGCCAGAGAGGGGCCACAGGGATGTGTCAGAGGCATGAGGAGGAGACAGGAGCAGACACAGAAGAAATAAGCTGAAACGCTGCTCTGAGAAAAGGTATCGAGCCGCATGGCTGAACATGGGTTAGTTAGCTAGCCATATGCCTGAGCCCTAGTTCAACCACTGTAAAAATAGTACAAGATTGTGTGTGATTATTTGAGGCTAAGTGGAGCTGAGAGTGGGTCTGAACCTTGAGGATGGACAGGAAAGGTCGGCTAGAAACATTATACAAAAGGACAAGCCAGAATAAGATTGTATACTAAACTGAAGAAAGCTATGGATATCTGTTTATACCACCATAAATCACAAAGGTCACATTTAGTACAAAGACCAAGTGTCCAAGAGGCCACTTTACCAAGCACAGGCTGAGTCAGGGAACTTTCCCGCAATGGCTCCAGCTCACTGTATTCCCAGCTTCTGGTTCCCCAACTCACCATAGTATCATCTCATGGTACTCCTTGCTCATGAAGTTCAGCTCAAGGGAGTCTTATCTCCTAGCTTTTCCAAGATCCTGATATTCTTGACTGATAGTATTCCCAACACACTGATATAGTCTCTGTTCATGGTATTCCCATCTCCCAGTATTCCAAGATTACAGCATCTCCAAAAGACACCAAGATCATGGTATTCCCAACTCAAAATATTCTCACTCCTGGCAGTCCCAGCTCCTGGCCCAGCTTAAGGTATTTCCAGCTCAAAGTATTTTGTTGTTGTTGTTGTTTTTTAAAATGTATTTCTAGTTCTTAGTGTTCCCAGATCATGGTATTCCTAACTCATCATATGTTCAGCTCATGCTATTTCAAGCTCACAGGATTGCCAACTCAGCAGTCTTAGGTCCTGGCATTCTAGTTCACAATGTTCCCAGCTTCTGTACATCCCATATCATGATATTTCAAACTTACTATACTTACCAGATCACAGCATTCTCAGCTCCTGGAATTCTTAGCTTGCTATATTCTCACATCATCATATTCCCAGCCAAAGGTATTCCTAACTAACCATATCCCCAGCTCATGGTACCCCCACCTAGCTCTATTTTAGCTAATGTGATTCCCAGCTCACCATGTTCTCAAGATCCAGTTGTATCTTGGTATTCCTAGCACTGCTACCCATGGCGTGCCACATTGTTAGCTCATGGTATTCCTAATTCACTGCAGCCTTAGCTCTATTCTCTGTCTCCAACACATAATATTTCCATTTCTCGACATGTCCCAGCCTAAGGAATTCTCCCTAGCTGTATTCTCAGGTCACGGTATTTCTAGCTTACCACATTCCCAGTTCCTGATATCCTCAGTTCTTGGCTTCCCAGCCCACTGTATTCTCAACCCTGGTGTTCCTAGCCTCTATTATTTCCAGCTCAAGATATTCCCAGAATATTGTACCTCATCATTGTAGCCAACGCACACTATTCATACATTCCTGTATTCTAGTTCCTGGTATTCCTAGCTCATATTATTCCTAGTTCAGTGTTCCCAGCTCACGGTATTTCCAGTGCACAGTATTCATAGCTTATGGTATTTCTGGCTCATGTTACTTTGAGTTTATGGTGGTTTCAGATCATACTTACCGTCACTGTGGAACTGGCCTGCATCGTGATGTTGGGGGGGAATCTGTACAAGGAAACAGCCTGTCCATGCACGTTCTGCTGGAGAATATGGTTTCCAATCTCTACTTCTTTGTCATCGGAAGAGTTAATGAGCCTCACAAACAAACCCTTGATGTTTACATCAGCTATTTTAATGTCTTCAAGAGAACTAGAAAATAAGAAATATAGGGTTGGGCTTGGACACAAAAGTCTTTAGCACATAGTAAGAACTCAGTAATATGGTGCTTACTTGTAACCTCAGCACTCAGAACACACAGGCAGGAGAATCACACATTCAAGGTCAGTCTAGTCGATGCAGATTGCTTCAGTCTCACCAGGGTTCACGAGTGCCCCAAACGAGATAAATCCCAAATACTGAATAGATAAGCTAGGAATGAGACCTGTGGACTTTTTGATGTTTTGCACATGCACGTCTGTGCACTACATGTGTATAGCATTCACAGAGGTCAGAAAAGGGCATGGGATCATCTGGAACTAGAGTTGTGAGCTACCATGTAGGTGGGGAAAAATTGAACCCAGGACTCTTGGAAGAGTAGCCAGCACTCTTAACCACTGAGCCATCTCTCCAGCCCCCAGAACTTGTGTATTCTTCAACCTAAGAACACCAGTGGCTTGGCCTATTGGTTCTGATCATTACCAGAGCAGTAATATCCTAAAATGTGCTCAGGTGCCAGGGCACAGGTGTCAGGAAAATGTGATTATAGTTCCCTCTCTTTCCTACTCTCCACAGAAGCCACCGTGATAGCAAACACTCAAGGGAAATGAAGGGGTTGCAGACGTGGCTTACTGGCCAAGAGTACTTGCTGTTCTTTCAGAGGACAAACTGGGTTTGGTTTCCAGAACACACACAACTCACAACCTGCAGTAACTCCAGTTGCAGGGGATCTGATGCCCTCTCCTGGTCTCCAAGGACACCACATGTACATGTACAGTCATATGTGCAGACACTCGCACATACGTATAAAAATAAGTAGTCTCAAAGGTTGAAGCACACAATGCTTTCTTGGTAAAGTGAGTAATAGGATGGACAGCCACTGTGACTTCAAAGTAATGCTGAAACGTGGCATTATATACACATAGAATACAATGGCATTTTTTTTTTTTTTTGCTTCTAACTTGTATTGAGACTGTAGTATGCTGCAGGGCCTGTTAGTTATTTACACTTCTGCACCTTTCAGAGTATCACTTGTAACACACCTGAGGGTCATAACTTCCCTATGGTGAATTAGAAACAGAATCAATGTTTCTCAACTGATTACAATAACTCATACTGCTTACATATCAGTCACTTGACAAAAACACAGTTGCTTTGTCTTTCTATTTCCCCACAATTTCTTATCTACAGTGCCAAATTAAAGTTACGAAAATCTAAAAAATATTATATTTATGCATATGGTATAAATATGTATGAGTTTGCATGTTCATATATCTATTTGCATGTGCTCATGAGTGTGCATGTGGAGGCCTGAGGTTGATGTTGGCTGTCTTCCTGGATCACTCTGCACCTTCTGCCTGCATCCACCGAGGCAGGTGCTCTTGCTGAACACAGAGCTTGCAGCCTTAGCTGGTCTTGCTCACCTTGCCTGGGAGGTCTCCTGTTCTAACTTTCTGGGCACTAAGACTGTCAGCAACCACCAAGCCCCAGCAACTTTTACACAATTTCAGACCACAGAAGAAAAACTACCCACAAGTCCCTATGGTACCTCTGAGCTCATCACTCTGACCAGCTGAGAACTGAACTGTATCGCTGCCTGACACCGGCATGACCCTCTGTTCTCTTCACCGAGTTTGTGCCATTCCTTCTGTTTGTCCTTAGTAGGCTCTCATCTCTGGGTGACACTGTCACAGCATCCTAAGTGGTTTCTCCAGTTTCCCCACTTGGAATTGCTCTCCCTTTATCTCCCAGAACAATTTTTGTGCAGTCCCAATCTGACACTGCCGCCTCCTTCCTGCAGAAAACCCCTCTACTTTGTGACTTCCTTCCAGAAACTAAACCGCCTTCTCTGCACGGCAGCAAACCTTGCCTGGTCTCCCAGTTTTTTAAATTCCCTTTCTACACATCCTACCTCAGGCTTGAACTGTGGCCATAAAGAGTCCCTTAAGGACATAATGCACATGGCTGCACACATCTTTCAGGGCCGACGCACATGCTGTTCCTGCCTCTATTGTCACTTACATTCCTGTCAACCCTTCCATTGGAGACAGATTAAAATTTCCAGCATCATGAGTACAAAGTCTCATTATTTCAATTCTTTCCCCTGATTTGGCCAACACTTAGCTTTCCCCTGGGTGATCTGCCGTTCACCTTTATTCGCCTTTCTATCAGCTGTTCTGCATTTTCATAACTGATTGACGGCTTAACGCGTAATATATGCGCATACATCCCCAAGGGAGGGGTACAGCTCTCTCTCTCTCTCTCTCTCTCTCTCTCTCTCTCTCTCTCTCTCTCTCTCTCTCTCTCTCTCTCTCGGTACGTGTTATGGTTTAGATATAAATGTCCCCAGAGGCTCATGTGTTAGGGCACTTGGCATCCAGCTGATGGCACTGTTTGGGTAGGCTGTGGAGCCTTTAAGGTGAGCCTCACTGGAGGAAGTGGGTCACTGTGGGTGGGTCTTAAGGTTTGTAACCCGGCCACATTATTCCTCTCTGCTTCTTGTTCTACCTGGATATGAGGAGGCGAAGAATCCATGCAGCACTCCTGCCTCAATGCAGCACCTGCCAACACCCCTTCCAGCCCTGACGGACTGGACCCCCAAACTGTCTGAGTCCTTTGTCTCCTAAGCCACCGATGCAAGTATTCTGTAACAGTGAGAAGAGCCTAATACAGCAGACCTTAATTTTTTCTCCCCATAGTGGCTGCTTTTATGTCCTAAATATGAGCTAATTTTCTACTCTTTAAATGCTTTATCTTTATGTGCATGGGTGTTTCATCTGTGTATATGTCTGTGTACCACTGATATGCCTCATGACAGGGTACCCAGAAGGTAATCGAGCCTCTGGAAATAGAGTTACAGACTGTGAGCTGCCATGTGGGTGCTGGGATTGAACCCAGGGCCTCTGGAAGAGCAGCCAGTGTTCTTAACCACTGAGCCATCCCTCCAGCCCTCCGATTCTAATCTTATGTTACATTTTCACCTAAATGGTTCAGAAACTTGTTTTTCAAACAAGTTAATTTGTATCTATCACCCGTTTCTGTATCTATTATCTATCACATATATGAAAAATAAATCCATCCTCTATTTTAAAGCATTGGGCAAATGTTTATATTTATACACATAAAATATAAAACATAAAATAATTTTGAATAGAAAATTAATTCAGGGACTGTATGTATGAGCTAAGCTTCTTGGCTGTACTATGAAGCCATGTGTTCCAGTGAGCATGCTGCCCCTGCTGGTTCTCCAGGCTCCCTACTAAGCAGTAAGTGTGTGAATATGGAGAAATCTATCTGCTCTATTGACGGGTCTCCACCCTGTGCCCATGACAAATGACCAGTTCATACTGCTTTGAGCGTTTGATTGGGTTTTCTTTTTTAAAAATAATTCTTCCTTCATTTTCTTTCTTCAGGTTGTGGTAGCTGTTTAGACTGCTGGGGTAGCCTAATATACCCACCCTAAACTCCTGGGTGGGGCCTATGAAGATGCTAATAAAAAACAGGAAATGTTCTTCAGCTACAATTGAAATTGTAGGCTTTATGAGAAATTACCCTAGATGATTTAATAAGCCCTTGATCCAGTGCACCCTAAGGTTAGAGGACTGCTCCAGGAGAGCAGAACGAGCTAAGAGAGACTGCCGCTGCAGGTGGGTACAGGGCCCATGCAGACACTAAGGAGAGGACTCCATGATGCCACTCAGCTGAGAAGCAAGTGGGGCCTCAATCCCAAAGCCAGAGCAACTCATTCGGCTAACAACCTCCAAGGGCTTGACACCAGATTCTTGACCAGAGCCTTAAAGCTCAGCCGTCTGATACTTGGCTGTGACTGTGAAACTCTAAAAAGAAAAATCAGGCAAACCAACCTAGGATTACGACCTAGAAAACTAGTAGTAAGGGCCAGCAAGATGCCTCATCAGGAGAAGGCACATGCTCTGGACCTGGGTTTGACTCTGGGAGTCCCACAGGTTGTCCATTAGTTTCTATATGCACGATCTCCCTCCCTCTCTGTCTCTCTAACACACACACACACACACACACACATACACACACACACACACACACAAGTTTATTCAAAGGTCAGTGCTACTTTGGAGGGCAGATAGAAAGGTCACCCCTTTAGATGCATCTGCCCACCCCCAAAGTGAAGGAACAAAGTTTGGCAAGGCTCAGATATGGGGAGCGCTCACACTAGTGAACGCTCCAACAGCCTCTCTACTTCATGTCCTGTTTGCCTACGGACCTTTGTTCCCCCTATTGGCAAGTATTAAAGCAATTCCCAGAGATGGCGGGGTGAGGTGGAGGTGGAGGGTGGGGCTGGAAAAGAAACAACAGCTTTGACTGAAAACACTACAACTGCAACAAAGCTAGAGGAATGGATTTCCTATCATACTTCAGGTGGCTGAGAATACAATGTTTTTCAAGATAATGGGGCATAGATCCATGGCAAGCTGTGATGCCCAACAGACAGGCAAACAATGTACTGAGCCTACAAACTTCCCCAAGAGAGGGCACCACACAGTACTAGAGGGGTCTGTGACAGGGCTGGGGATTGGATCTAGGGAGGTCCAGGCAGAGTAGCAGACAGTGCCCTACAGAGAGGGGAATCTAGAAGCTCTATTCTTCTGTGGACTTGGAGCTTCTTTAGCTCATCTGTGAACAAAATTCCCCAGGGCTGAAGGAAATACTTGAAATGACTGACAGGAGGAGCAGACAAGGCCCCTGTGGAGCACCAAGATTGCCTGTTCTCACCGGCTAGGATGACATCCTTCTTAGCCTTGGAGTGTTGCATACAGTCCTCAGCAGGGTCCTGGGCCAGTAGTGGGAAATGTTTAGTTTAAATAAATAAAATAGCAGCATTAGAAAAATGTCACACAATGTTAAGCAGCCTAATGTAAGTGTTGAAAGAGGGATTTGAAGACTTAATGGTCAAAACTTTTTCAAATTAAAATATCAAATCTAGGCTCAACAATAGCATTTAAAACAAATCTGAAGTCACATCAAGGTACATCCTATCCAGACCTCACCAAAGTGGTGATGGCACTGGTGAAGGGCTCAGTTGGTAAAGTGACTTCTTCCTAGGTCATGAAGACCTGAGTTGTTCCAGAACCTATGTACAAAAGGCAGGCCCAGTGGCATGCACTTAGGATTTCATTGGTGGGGAGGTATAGAGAGAAGATTCCCTGTGACTCACTGACCAGCTCCCTAACCTACTTGGGAACTCCAAGGCTCAAAAAACAAGGTGGATGTCTGCTATGGGATCATGTTCTGGTACATTGTAAATATTTGTCCCTCCTACTGGTTTAATAAAATGCTGAGTGGCCAGAAGGCAAATGGGAAGTGTGGGCAGGGCTACTAGACTAAGAAAACTCTTGGAGGAGGAAAAACAGAGAAGAAATGCTGTGAGCTACCCTGGAGAAAGCAAGATGAAAAAGTACAGGTGAGCTACAGGCAACATGGCACAACAAAGACTGATAAAAATGGGTTAAGATGAAACAGCCAACAAGCAATTGCCTGAGCCATAGGCCACCAGAATAAAATTAATATAAACTTCTGTGTGATTATTTGGGGCTAAGCAGCAGCAGGGCTGCATGGGTCTAAACCACAGGGCTAGGCCAGAAAGGCCGGGCCAGAAATGTAATACTACTGATGTTTCCTGTGGAACACACTGAAACCTCCACATACACACATGTGAGTATACAAGTAAGCCATAGGCCATATGGCAAGACCGATTAATAAAAATGAGTTAAGATGCAAGAGTTAGTTAGCAATAAGCCTGAGTCAAAGGACAAAATAACACAATTAATATAAGTGTCTGAGTCATTATTTGGGGCTAAGTGTCAGCGGGGCTTCTGACAAGTCTGAATCTCAGGGCTAGGCCAGAACAGACAGGTCAGAAACTTCTTACTGCCAGCTATAGTTCAGGGAATTTCTTAGGGGTTTTGGGAAATAAATGGATCCAATAATAGCTCAGAGCTCTGCTTCGTACTGATCTATGACCTCAGGAGAAGATGGGAAGTTATTCAGATGTGTACCTTGATATAAACTGGCCAACTTCTTCAAGAATCACAGAAAGATGTTTGGTCACATCCTCAGCTTGGGATGAATGTGCAGTCAGTTTCTTCGAGTCTCCAAACAATGAGAGGAAATAGTCCTCTCCATCCCCCAAAACAAAGGTTTCCGAGTCAAAGCTCAGTAGGGTCTGTTTCTTTGGAGTCATGTAGCTTGTGCCTTTCAAAGAAATGGGACAAGCAAGTGAGACAGATATATAAATAGACACCAAAGGGATCCAAGGCCTTTACCCCTGTGTTTACAGAACTACGCTTCTCTCCCATCAGCTCTGAGAGAAGAATCAGAAGCACTGGTGGAAGTCCATCAAACAGTTCTAATGAGTATTTTTAATGACACCCTCACTTCCTAGAGATTACTTCACTGTCTTACATGTTCACACGTAGCGTAGCTGTGCAGCCTTCTTGGCTCTGGCATCTTGGGGAATTTCACATTCTTTGTTCCCTGATTATTTAGCTGCACTAGAAACCATCTGTACTCATGAGTACACAATGAACCTGTCAAATTTGGGTATTATATATACAAATATAGTTTTATTCTATTTGATGCCTACCATACTGCCCAAATTAGAACCCTACCTTGTACAACACTATCTTCTGCAAGAGAAATGAGAACTAGAGGTAAATCAGGTATCTGGTCTTCAGCTGGCACTGAGAAAATGATGCCCGTGAGAGTCTTTCTTATGTGACCCTGGGCCCAGCATTATCAAAGCATAAAAACAAGTCAGATTTTGCTTTAGATTCTTGTATCTTTAACAAAACCAAAGAAAGGTGAACTACATAAAGGAATAAATAATAGGGTTTTTGTTGTTGTTGTTGTTGTTGTTGTTATAGTTATAGGCTGTGCCTAGAGCCGCTGTATCGATAGCTCTGATGGTAAAGAAGACTGCTCTTCAAAAGATTTTGTTGAGAAAAAACACTAGCATTTAATTAGCACTGGTAGCTCAGTGGCAGTAAATTTGTCTGTTCCTTTGGAAAGGGTAATCGATAGCATCTTCTCTCCCGGCCCATGCCAAGGAAGGAGACACTGACCAAGCTCGTTTTTAGTTCCCCGAGGACCACAATGCACTGAACTGGTACTGCATACCCCCCTACGAATCTGCAGAAGACTGGGGCAGCCCCAGCAGAAGGCTGCCGCCCCAGCTACCTCTGGCCATACAGAGTGAAGCCACTTTGCTTTCCCCCGTTATCAGGGGACTTTGCAGTTTAACCCAAACACAGGCAAACACAACCTTCTGCAGCACCAGTGATGGTGACTTTTCTTTCTTAGATCTAAAGCTTGTATTTGCATATTTAATACTCTGTTAAATTAATCTTGCTGATTAAGGTCAGCAAGAATTTAGCAAGTGTCTTTGGATGATTCATCTTAGTCACAAGAACAATGATGCATATTGTGATCATTATGAGACCCATACACAACTGTACACAACATCATGTTGATGCCTAGGAAGAAACCAAAAATAGAATACAGATGAGAACTAGCCAGACTGTAAATGTCCACAGAGCAGAGGGAGTGAAGCATTCCACAGTCATGGACACACAAGTCAAATATAGATTATTCTAGAATGAGCTTATAGGTAGGCTAAGAGTTGCACATGCTGCCTATGTGCTGGGTTCCCACAAACATCCCAAGCTGAGGAGTACCCTGTGAAGCTGGTATTTCAACCTCCACTCTATAGCTGTGGAACACTAGGGCCAGGTCTGCTAAATACCTGCGCCCCTCACTCTGTGGAGGGCAGGAAAGACCTGCTTCTGCATTTGTCAGAACAATGCCATCTAATCACGAGGAATAGTGTACCCCACGGCACACCCGCCTCAGTACCCTGCTTCTATAGTGTATCCCACAGCACACCCGCCCCAGTACCCTGCTGGTGCACTGTACCCCACAGCACACCCACCTCAGTACCCTGCTGGTACACTGTACCCCACAGCACACCCGCCCCAGTACCCTGCTGGTGCAGTGCACCCCACAGCACACCCGCCTCAGTACCCTGCTGGTGCAGTGCACCCCACAGCACACCTGCATCAGTACCCTGCTGGTGCAGTGCACCCCACAGCACACCCGCCTCAGTACCCTGCTGGTGCAGTGCACCCCACAGCACACCCACCTCAGTACCCTGCTGGTACACTGTACCTCACAGCACACCCGCCCCAGTACCCTGCTGGTACCCCAACCAGTTTCTGCTCCTTCATGTTCTCTTTGGTGCTCCCTCTCCCTGCTGTTCATCTCCTCTGCTATTTCCCGCTTTGATGTCTGCTCTGCATGTGAGCCTGAGGTCTACTAAAGGCACAAAGGAAGATCTTGCTTATTCTTTCTGTTCTATTTTGCAAATGGACCTCCATGCTACACACTAAGCATTTTCACCACCCCTCACTCCAGGCATCTTAGCCACAGAACAACCATCTCAAGACATTGCTTAATCCTTACAGAGGTGTTCATCATGAGGATCCTAGCAACTGTCAGTTGGAAATTTGAGTTCTCAGTCAATTCTTGAACATGCTTACAGCGGACCCACAGATCATTGTGGTGACTCTAGGCATCTTGGTATTTCTAGCAGCATCCAGAGAAGGGACCTTGGGAACACACAGGGCAAGTTTGGGTTCTCTAACAGTTCTAGAAAATGCTAACAGCAGACCCATATAGCCGCAGCCTTTTTCTCTACCGAGATGCTGTACCTGGGCACCTGCACTCACATGTTTTCCAGATCTAGAGTCCAGGATCCTTGAGCATGGTCAACCTACTCTGTGTGTTATACTGGCACTCAGAAGCAAACATCACCGGGGACAAATGACAACAAATCCTTCAGGCAAGGAGGTAACGAAAGAGCCAGTCAGAACACGCTGTGGGCAGTCAGCCGCTGGTACATACTCTGCTTGGCCAGGCTGGTGTCTCCTCGGGGGAGGCTCAGGATGGTAGATTTAGAAGTCAAGGGTCCCATTGATGACACAGACAGACCACTATTCAGGTCACTAGTGTTCTGATAGACACCAAACGGCATTTCATGGGAAAGTGACCGGGACAACAGTATCGGTGTGCTATCCAAATCTACCATTGGGAAAAAGTGAACTGAGGATGGGTGTTTTGCTGGAGTCAGATTTCCAAATTTCTCTTCTCTTCTGTGTACAAAACAATAATAGAAAAGTAAGAAAGTTAAAATGTTTGAGTACAGGAAGCTCTAGAGATTACTCAGAATTCTGTTAACTATCACACACCTAACCGAAAGAACCAGCCTCCCGAAACTCTGGTTCTAACTACGTAAATAAATGTTATTAGCCTTGCCGCATTGAGTATTCCATTTTCAAGTTACAGGCCAACAGATTCTATTGTTGATGGTTTTGAAAATTAAAAATCTATAATACTCAGTATAATGCCTGCAGTCAGAGATTTTAGGACTTTGTTCCACAACTAAACAGTATTTTCTTGATTGATCTCAGGACAAGGTTTATGATGGATTCCACATCAACACCTGTCAGTGGTCTTAGAGAAACTGGTGTGTGCCTCTGTGTGTGTGTGTGTGTGTGTGTGTGTGTGTGTGTGTGTGTGTGTGTGTGTGTTGACGATTAAACAGGAACAGAACTCCATGGGTTCCTTCATTGCTTTATAAAACTGGACCCATGGCCTGTTGAGCCAGCCCCATATCATGGCCAAGTGTCTACAGTATTTATTGTACTGGCATGAGACATCCCTAAGAGGACCAGTGCAAGGCATACTCCTGTATATGTCTATGAGTTTCCAGAGATGGCAAGGTACGATGGCTCTGTCTTGGGGGAAGGGGGTGCACCCACTGATGGATTCACAAAGTAGGGAAACTTGGGAAAATGGACCAAGGTGGATGAAGTGGGTCACAGGACTATGCCTGCCCTGGGGTTTATATCCTGCTCTGACCTCGCACCATCTCTGCTCTGCTTCTGTTTCCTCAGCCACGCCCTTCCTCCACAGACTAAATGTAAAGCAGCTAGTCATGGTTGACAGCTCTAAAGCTTTCTTCCTATAGGATGTCTCTGAAGGATCAATGGTGGCACAGTTTACAAGGCTGTTAAAGACAATGTGTGGTTGGGTTTATTTGTTGTGGTTTCTCTGAGAGCAGAGCCTCCTCCCCTATGATCCTCACAATGTCCTCAGCATTAGTTACCACTTCCTGATTCCATATTTGCTCTGTGAATTCCTTCCCTGGAAACTATTTATCTGGAGAGCTCCTTTGTCAACACCAGGTGTCGCTAAATGTGCCTCTCAGAAAGCACGAGCCAAGTTTTAAAATGTGGTGAAATGGCCCTGGCGTTCAATCTGTTTGACCAGCTGAGAGCCCGAAATGTGCCAACCACTCGCATTTGCCTGAGGGGCCCAGTGTTCTGAGGACTGTCTGGTTATGACCGTGACTGCAGTGGGCAGGAGACTTCCAGGGCAGACAGTCTACATATGCATCTCAGCGCAGCCAGAGAGAGGGTGGCACGGAAGGCCTTCTCCCCTGCCGTCTAGAATAAGCCTGGCATGTGTCAATGGGCCATTCCTCACATGTAGGGTTCATTGCACATTGGCTGTATCTTCTCAACATGCTTATTCTATAAGCTCCCAAAAGTTCCCTTCAGTAAAGCAGCATCCCTTCCAAATACATTTAATTCCACGTAAAGATTTCCAAAAAGCCCTTGTATATTTGGAACAGAGAAGCTTGGCCCAGGGACACAGAAAATCTTTAAATTCCTGATGACTGCACACATCTTGGGAGAGACTGAAGACTCCAGGCTGACTCTTGGGGTGCAGCTGGCCATGTTCAGCCTACACTCACTCATCTATGGACTCCTTTGGAAAATGGGAGTCTTCGCACTGGCTTGAGTCCTGGCATTTCCCCTCCTTCGTGTCTCTCTCTGTAACTAAATCAGGGGTGACAGCAGGAGCTTGGACTAGCACTTGGGGTGATGAGGACAGGTGGCTTTGGGGATGCTGAACAGTGAGCATGGGGCATCCAAGTACAAACTAGCATACAGGGTTCAATCATGTACCCACAAGAGCCAAAATGGTGTCTCCTCATGTACCCCTAAGAGCTGGAAGAATTTTATTTTATTTTATTTTATTGAACCAGAGGAACCCACGCCAATGCTTCAGTTGAAAGAATGGTTACAGGTGTGGCAGAGTAGTGACGATTTAATATGTCACCCCCACAAGCGTTTCCATGGCTGAACCCTGGTAATGTTTTAATGTTCAGCACATACATTTTGTTGCTGGTGTGGTTCACATCACAGCCCAGGCTTCCTCCCTCAGCCTCCAGTGTGCTGGGAACACACCAAATCACCACACCTGCTCTAAGCAAGCTTTTAAGTTCACGGCCTTGACCCATTAACTGGGAGCTGTGAAATCCCACCCGATTTTATGGAAGAGTTCTGTCTAGGGAAGCTTTTATACTGTTCAGGGGTCAGGGCTCTAGAGAACAGAATAGCAATGTTATGATCCACCATATTTAGGAAACTCAAGGATTTGTAGTTCTAATGACTTCCTAAACTGTTTCAGTTTACTTATTGAAGGGAGGGGGAGGGAGACAGGAGGGCTGTGGTGTGTGTGTCATGGTGTGTATCTGGAGGTCAGACAATGGCTCTGGAGCTGCTCCCTCCTTCTGTCATGTGGGTTCTAGAGAACAAGTTGCCAGGCTGCAAGGCGAACACTTTGGCCTGCTGAGCCATCTCACCAGTGTCTGCCTAGGCTGTTTTCAGACACCCAAGTCTGTATTTCATCTCTGTCCCTCTGCACTAGACCCTGCCTGCCCCATTCACGCCTTCCTTACGTCTCTTCCTTCTGTACTTTATTCTCATGCTTATTGACGCCACCGTCGGTGTCACTGGTCAGGGCCTCCGGAGTGTCCTTCATCTTGGCCAGCAGAGAAGTCTGTTTTCTTTCCTAAGTAACAAATCGTGGCATCAGGCAGTGATCATGGCTGACGTCCAAGGAAGACTTTCTTTTTAAAGTGATCTTACCTGCTAATTCAACTATCTTCCATTTAGCGAATTCAATGACTTCTTTGCCACCCTGCCACTAGAAAGAAACTTGCCCTGCATCATGTAGGCTAAGAATCTGAGTCAAAACACTGAGGGGCCAAGGAGAGCAGTTCAGAGGGCACGGGCAGCTGTCACCCAGGAAATCAGCCTTTGTGACAGTAGCCTCACATCTGGACACCACTGCCTCTTAGAACCATGAGCTCATGTCTCCATGGTGACAGAGTGTTGTTGTCACACCTGGACCTCAAATAATGCAACTTGCTTTTAAGAGCCACCCTCACCCATGGTTAACGGCCTGCTGTGGGTTTCAAGGACCTGGATCAGTAATATAGAAATGACGGAGAGAATCTGTTACAGTCTGTGTCTCCCCTCACCCCACTGTTCCTTCCCCACCGGCTGACAGACTGACCGACAGCAAACATCTGGGACAGGAATAGAAAACATGTCATTTTAAGGCACAAAGCAGTCTGTTAGGAGGGGGAACCATGGCCAGATAACAATCCAAATCCTGGGTACAACATAAAGAGTGAGAAAAATCCTACCTAATTTCATTTCTTCTTTGCTGGGAGATTAAAGCTTCAGGTAGTTTGTTCAAACTTTGTCCACAGACCCCAGACTGAAGGAGTAAGGAGCTATCAGAAGCCTGTATTCATGGTTTCAGGAGTAAATTTAAGATGGAGCCCATCTAAGGTCCCAGCGGAAACACAGGCAGGCAGTGAGGGCCTCCTCTCTGTCTGCTTCCTGCTCAGTAAATACAGGGGCTGCTACTGCTAACTGCTATTACTGCTGAAGGTGGCCATGACCTCTACAGTCAGTCCTCCAAAGGGGGTCAGTTACTCCCCAGAGGCCCCATGCTCTAATAAATGAAGCTATTTTCAGTATTCAGGTAAACTACAGACAGACTTCAATCGGTAAGTAGCAATCTTTACCCTTGCTGCAATTGAGAGAACAAGGTAAGAACCTTGCCCTTCACAAGAAAGGACACTACCCTTCACCACCTCAGGAAAGAGACCAGGGCTGGGAGAGCTCGCTGTGCACGCAGGAGGGCCTAACTCTGAACCCTCAGGACCTATATACCCCAGCTTCTCGCTTGGTGACACAGCCCGTTTAGTATGCTCTCTCTTCCTGTGAAACCTGAGCTGTTCCCTCCCAGCCCTCCTCACATCCCTTGGTAACCAGCTCTGACCCTTCCAATGCTCCAACCTCACTAACCTGCACGGAGCCAGCAGATGCCTCTGGCTTTGCCTCCGCATCTGGACCCTGCAGATTCTCACCGATGAAAACATCCTTCTCTACACTCATTTCCACCTTAAAAATGAACAGACAAAACCAACATCACAAAACAGAATGAATGCCTACCTTATAGTGGATAAATAATGTGAACTGTGCCTTTAAATGGTGGTTCTAGTTTTATTAATATTAATACCTTTATCACCTTGTTCTTTTTTATATACATTGTTTTCTGATTCCCCTAAAATCAGAAATGACTCATTTCTCTTCTCCACCCCAGGCAGTATCAGCCTCTGTGGTCTACACATCTCAAGTTCATGCACTTCCTCCATCGTGGTAGATCCTAATCTTGAGGAACACCTTGGGATGTGTTTCTTCCCATGTTCAGAGCAGACACACTGTATTTGCTGAAGTAAAACCATGCTCTCCATAGTGGTAATTATAGCATTATTGCAATCTCACTCACAAATTGCATCTTGGTGGAATTACAAATTATATCTAGAAATGACAGAGTGCACCACTGTCTGGAGGATTAGCTGATGCGTCTCAGGAGGGGCTGGCAGGCTCTGAAGGATTACCAGAGGCACAGAGGAGGTGACTTGGTGGCTCAGAATAAGACAAATCTTCAGGGAACTGTTTCAGTTCTAACAGAGAATTTCTGGAATACCTTTGGCCATTTATTGTACGTGTGTATGTGTGTGTGTGTGTGTGTAAGTGTGTGTGTGTATGTGTGTGTACATACAACTGTATATACATGTGTGGTTTCTAATATGGAGGCCAGGGATCAACTTCAAGGGGTACTTCTCAGGTACCATCCACATCTTACCGCCCCCCATCCAGGAGCCCAGCAGTCCCCAGGGATCACAGTGTTTCTATAGGCCAGCGCACCTATACAAGTGTGTGCCAGCACACCCAGCTCTTTAGCTGTGTTCTGGGATCCGACTTGGGTTGCCTCCTGCTTGGGCAGCAAGTACCTTATCAACAGAGCCAAGTCCTCAGCTCTGTCATACACTGCTGTTCCTCATCTACTCAGAGAAAGGGTCTGAACCAGGAAGTCAACACAAGACTCTGACATACAGTCAGACCCTCCACTCTCCTAAGGAGAGAAAAGATACCCTCATCTCCCCAGTGTCTGCCCCCACTCCCCCTCACTGCCAGTATTTTGAACCTCAGGCCATTGTTCAACAGGCTTGGACTCTAAATACAACCAGTAGTGTGATGAGATTAACCAGGAAGAGAACTGACACACAGCCTCACTTTACTGTTGGGACCATTGGGACTGAAAGAACCGTCACAAGAGAATGCTTTTCTGTGGCACTGAACTCAGGCCAGCAGTGATGTCAGGAGATGGCCCTAACCGCACAATGCAGCCGATCGCAGAAGGCTGATTAGGAAGAAATGTCATTTCAGCGTGAACAACATGACATTTCTATCAAGACAGGTTTGCAAGCATCCTGGTGCAGATGGGCAGGAAGGAAGAACAGGCTGTGCTCAGGGCAGGCCAGCTCCCTGTCACTGAAGCCCAAGGAGGAAGGAAGTAGTCACCTTCCACCCCAGGGGTGTCTGAGGACTAACATGGCAGATCCAGTGCCTGGGGACTCAAGCCTCTACCTGCCGATGCCAAGGCCTCTTGCCTTGTTTGTCTGCTGGCTCCACATGCTCCGCTGTCTTCCTGTTCCCATCTCACAAGGGACAGCAGGAAGGGGCTCATTCGCACTAGTAGACATTTTACCCTAAAGGGCACACACACGCGCGCACACACACACACACACACACACACACACACACACGCGTGCGCACAGTGATCCCAGTACACAGGCCATCTTCTCTTAGTCCACTTGCGTCACTTGCCTGCTTGACTTCTCCATCTGGGTGTCCTGCTCATTATCTCACTTTCCAAACATCCTGAGGATGTTGTCTCCATCTGCTCCCACTTTCAGCAAAAAACCAACCAGGTTTCCAAACCAAGAGCTTCAGACTCTGTTTTGATTTTTTTCTTCTACTTGATGATTTCAGCCCGCTGTGTATGCGGTTCCAAACAGCACTTCATTTCTCTCTCTGTAACAGTATCCTTGCAGACACTTACCACATCTCTCCTGACCCCATAAAAAGCCTCAGAGGCTTTCCTTCCCCCAGGGCATGTGCCACAGTGCAGCCGGCAGATGGATCTCAAATACAGAGAAGTGCTCAAGGGGGTCTCTGATGCCCAGTGATGGAAAACAGCCAGGTGTGTGAGCATGCTTCTGACTGGCTAGGGCGGCTTCATCATCATGTGAGATGCTACTCTTCAGAGCCGCGCTGTAACCACAGCAGGAGTCCTGGCTGGCTTTCTGTCAACTTGACACAAGCTAAAGTCATGTGAGAGGCGGGAAGAGGCCTCTGTCACCCCCCTCCCCGACACCGGGCTGCAGGAATGCCTCTAAGCATGATCTTAATTACTGACTGCATGATACCAGCCCTTGGTGGGTGGTTCCATCCCTGGGCTGGCCAGCCTGGGCTCTGTAGGAAAGCAGGCAGAGAAAGTCAGGAAGCAGCACCCCTCCATACCCTCTGCATCGGCTCCTACCTCCAGGTTCCTGCCCTGTTTGGGCCCCTGCCCTGACTGCCTTTGATGTGAACTGTGATGTGGACAAGTAGGCAGAATAAACCCTCCCCTCCCCCTGCTATGGTCAGTGTGTTTCACCACAGCAACAGTAACCCAAACTGAGACAGCAAGCTACTGCATGTCTTCCTTCCCTGTATTTGTGTACTGAAAAAGCTGACAAGTCAGTCAACTTGCACTTTGGCCACAGTAGTGTGTACAGCCAAGGGCCTGTTTGCTTGTTTAGTATTGAATATTATGAGTACCACTTCTGACTATTGCTATTGTTTTCAATCTATCTCTTCCTACCAAAATATTGTGAAATCAGGGGTATGAACTTTGTGTATTGTGTATGTTCATGGCTCTAGGGCCCAGAAAGATACCTACAAACACATGTGACCCTAATTCGCTAAAATGGGCATATGTAAATAATCAGGTCTTATAAAAAGATTACTTTCTTTCTTTTTGGTTTGTCAAGGCAAGGTTTCTCTGTGCAGCCATGGCTGTCCTGGAACTTGCTCCATAGATGGGGCTGGCCTTGAACTCAGAGATCCACCTGCTTCATGAAACTGGCCTGGTCTATGCCATAATCATCATTTGATGGATGAAGTTGTACCATAGATTTGGTAAGTATATGGGCCACTTAGGAAGGTAATTTGAGTCACCTCATGACTTTTCTTTGTTTGAAACTGGGTGGGGAAAGTCTAGACTTGGGTATCATTCACATCCAAGAGCCCTCAAATGTGTGGCTCTGAGAAGTGACCTACTCTCTCTCTGAGATCTTTCTTTCTCTTCAAAAGGGGAATTGGAGATTTCATTTTGAGGGTTGATGGGATCGTGTAGTCATGTATTGTGGTGTAAGATCGTGTGTTTAGGGAACAAGCAAGCCGAGTGCTATCAACACCAGCTGCTGTCCACGGAAAGCAGTTTAAGTTGACTGTGGCCTTTCCCTGAGAAAGCATGTGAGAAAGGCAGACAGAAACACATGTCCTGCAGCTTGTTAGAAATGCCACCATGAAGCCCCTACAGAAGATGGTGTTCCTGTTAGGATGAGCTGGCCCTCAGCTGTCCAGACTCCTGTGCCCAGCACAGCAGGAATTCCCAGGTTTACCTCTAAGACATCTCTTTTGTTTTGATATTGTGAAACTTATATTAACTTTGATATCAAACTTTATATAAAAAAGCAAAACATTCAGGATAGCTAAAGACAAAAAAACCAAACCCATACAATAATAAAACTTCTCTTTTCTCTAAAATACACGAAACATAAAAGATAAAATCAAAAGCTCCTCAAGCCAGGTTAGGCTCAGCTAGAGATGAAGAAAGCACAGTAGGTCACAGCTAATGCCCACAGATGCACTATGGCCACCACAAATTTCTGCTAGGCAACCCTTCCACAGTCAAACCAAAAGGTTTTGTTGTTGTTGTGGGTTTTCTATTTGTGTGCGTGTGTTTTAAATCACTTTATTCACCCATCGTCTTTCAATGAAAAAAGAATGTTTTTGTTTAAAGTCCACTAATGAGTGAGTACATCCCCTGCTTATCCTTCTGGGTTTGTGATACCTCACTCAGGAGGATATTCTCCAAATACATCCATTTGCCTGCAAATTTTAGTATATCATTATTTTCTTACTGCTGAGTAGTATTCCATTGTGTAGATGTACAAGTTTGTTAATTCATTCTTCAGTTGAGGGGCATCTAGGTTGTTTCGAGGTTCTTGCTATTACAAATAATGCCGCTATGAACATAGTTGAGCTAATGCTTGTGGGGTGTGAACGTGCATCTTTAGGGTATATGCCCAGTAGTGGTATTGCTGGATCCTTGGGGAGATTGATTACCAGTTTTCTGAGAAACCGACATACTGCATTCCAGAGTGGCTGAACAAGCTTATACTCCCACCAACAATGGAGGAGTGTTTCCCTTGCTCTGCATCCTCTCCAGCATAGGCTGTCATCTGTGTTTTTGATATTAGCCATTCTGACAGGTATAAGGTGGTATCTCAAAATTGTTTTGATTTGCATTTCTCTGATGGCTAAAGATGTTGAGCATTTTTGCAAGTGCCTATCAGCCATTTGTAATTCTGCTGCTGAGGATTCCTGTTTTAGTTCTGAACCCCATTTTTTGATTGGGTTATTCAGGGTTTTGGGCTCTAGTTTCTTGAGTTCTTTATATATTTCAGAGATTAGTCCTCTGTCACATGCAGGGTTGGTGAAAATCTTTTCCCATTCTGTAGGCTGTTTCATTTTAAAATGCATAGAACCTTCTTTCAACCCAAGCATCCATTTTGCTGGTGAACTACAAACAGCAAATGGGAAAAACACTGGTGATCAAGTGGACAATGATATAGCTCTGACTTTATGAACTGCTTAGGACTAACAAAGGAGATTTCTGGGCACATTAAGCACATCTAAACTGAAAAAAGTTTACTAACCCAGAATCAAATGTTCTAAGTTTTAAATATAACATTCTGCTGTAAAAAAAAAAAAAATAATAGCATCTAGTTCAAACTCAAAAGATTGTTTCAGTAGGAATGAATTAAATGATAAAGGATTAATTGTAAGTTAAAACAAGAAATTAGCTTTTAATTTTTAAATGTGTGTGATTGTGTGTGAGAGAGAGTGTGAGTGTGTATGTGTGTATCTGTGTGTGTATGGGTACACCTGCACATGATTGCCAAAGGTCAACATGGGATATCTTCCTCGGTCACCTTCTGCCTTGGTTTTTGAGACGTCTCCCACTCCACCTGAACCTTGCCACTTTGCCAGGCTGGACACTGGGCTTCGGGGATCTACCTGCCTCTGCTTGCCCGTCAGTTCTGGTGCCTACAGAAAGGAGTCACAGCACCAGATTTTATGTTTTGTGTGGGCGCTGGAGATCCAAACTCAGATCCTCATGCATCCGTGACAGGCACCTGATCTACTGAGCTAACTCTCCTGCTTGAGTTCACATTAGCTTCAAGTGATTTCTATCTTGCCAGTTCCCATGTAAAATGACAACCATCTGGCATGGTGGGTCCACAGACAGCAAGTATGAAGTGTTTCCTTACTGAGGACCAGGAAGGTTCTCTGGTGACCCCATCTGGGATGCTGGTGACACAAAGATTCCAGGGAAGACTGCTGTGGTTCCTCCCTTCCTTGCCACACCAGTCTGTTTGCTTCATGTCCCCTGGAGACCTGTACAGCCCACTCCGCTGCTGAAAGCCAACAGGCTGTGGTCAACAGGATATGCAAGGTTGACATCAAGCTCACTCTACAGTGTAGCGATGAATTCAACAATAACTTTCATACCTGTTCAATCACACAAACAAAATCAACTAGAGATGATGGTCTTTCCCAGAAGTCAACATAGAACCAACAAGGCACTTGGACTCCATAACAAAGAATATTTGGTCAACTATGAGGAAATAGGTATGAACCAAAGAGAAGCAGTCATGGTTCCAAAAGACTTCCTGGGATCTTGGCTTATCCAAGGCAGGTCTTCAATCTCCAATGCTCTGGTTCTCAGGACATCTCAGAAAGTTTCTTGTAAAGCACAGCAACCCATAAGTGGTATGTAAGTGGTTCTCTGTGTCAGCATGCTACAAGCACAGCTGTATGGGAGACAGCTGTATTTAATTTAAAAGGTTATATTCGTAGTACCTGTAATTTTATAAAAATTAGAATGAGATCCAGTTTGAAATGGTGACTTTTTAGATATTTATTTTATTAATTGTGTGTGTGTGTACAAGGAAGTGTGCACATTGAGTGTATGTGCCTGTGGGGTACAGAGCCATGGGATCTGTTGGAGCTGGAGCTACAGGCAGTTGTGAACCACCTGAGCTGTATCCAGGAACTGAACTTGTGTCCTCTTCAAGAGCAGTAATCACTCTTAACAGTTGAGCAGTCTCTCTAGTCCTAGACTGCTAACTTTAAATGCACACGGATCTAAAACAATTCTTTTACATAATAAGTTGATCAAATGGTATGAAAAGTATTTTTTAAAATCTTTAGTTCCTATGGGGACACATATTTTATTTTTTCTTTCTTCATCATCACTGAGTCCGACTTCATGGTTGAATATGCCATAGATTCATCATCGCTTCTATTCCTATTGATTAAACTCAAAAAATGCAGTCTTACTCACACGAGGCCTTGGCAGAGAGAATGCCATGCTGCAGTCTCAGGTAGGTCTGCTGAAGATGCTGGCAATGCTGACAGATGAGTGAGCACTGACCTGACTGCAGCCAATCAGTCCACAGGGGACTTCACCTTTCCTCTGGTTGAGGAGGAAGATGAGCAGGCATGTGTCTGAGGAGTGAGGGGCTCTCCCTTCTGTTTACGAGGACCCCTTGGGCTTTATATTAAAAACAGCCTGAAAGACCAGAAAAGAGGAGACATTTGCCACTGTAGGGACAGATGGGGTGGGGCTCTGTGTAGACTCCGAAAAAAGGCCTGCAGAACTTGTTGGAGTGCAACGAGAGAGAGAGAGAGAGAGAGAGAGAGAGAGAGAGAGAGAGAGAGAGAACGAACTCCAGAGATCAACTTCCAAGCAAGTGAAGAAACAGAACTGCAATTTACACACACACACACACACACACACACACACACACACACACACACACACACACACACACGCATGCATCCATGCACATACATACATACATGCAGAGGCATACATGTATATATACAGAGACAGCATGATTTTCCTCAATCTGTAAATAAGGCAGTCGCCAGACAGTTGTGTGAGAGGTTCACTGTTTCCCCACAGCCTTAAGGTCAAATCCAGCTCCACTCTAGCTCTCAAACTGTTCTCCATGCCCACACCCCCATCTTGGAATTTTGGTAAGCAAATGCATGATATTTTGACCCTTGGCAAGTCACTTCTAATTTATAGATTCTATGTACTTGAGAATATTTTGTAAACTTAATCTGGTATTCAGCATTTGATAGCAGCTGCAATTGAAGACTCCAGGTCCCACACCCTGCAAATGCGCCTAAATGTAATGCTTTGGCAAAGAGTACAGACATTTGCATTTTTGAGATGTGGTGTATCATCTGCCAAGACTGCGGCATTTAAAACCACACCCAGCAGGCCTGGGGATCACTTAGGGGCTTGAGAAACATATAACTGTGGCTTCAAAGTTAACTCTACCATCATTATTCATGTTTCTGTTTGGACACCTGGAAAATGTATATTTTTATCATAGCCTGGGATCTAATACTTATTTAACAAGGAGTATTTTTCTTGGCAGAAAAATGAAAATTTTGTGCTAGCTATCAGCTCTAAAATATTACACCCATATCAGATTCCTAAACTTTTTTTTTAACCCCAATGAAATATTGGCCAGAGAGTACTTTCCCAAAGAAATACTGGCCAGAATACTTTCCAGGGGAAATAGATTGTGTCTGTGGAAGGCACTGTGGGTTCTCAGTCAAGCTTCTGGGTTTTGAAGAGTTGGACCTCAATGACCACCGCTAGTTGGCAGAGACCACAGAACACAAGGATGAACTGACCCAAACACACTCTCTGCCAATTGTCTCTGGACCCTTACGGCTGGGTAAAACATTCTGGATCTTGGAGTCAATCAATCTGTCCAAAAGACAGACCCTCAGCAGACTGGCTGCTGTTTGAGGTGGCTTGGTAGTCTCTAAATCCTGGCAGCACCCCTGGGTCCTGCTCTGACTTACAGAGCAATCCCAGCCTCAGCCCAAGACCTTCAGCTGTGTTCAGATGCAGGAAGTGAGCCATTCCTTCCTCCCACCAAATTAAACATTTTAACAAAATTTTGAAATTCAATTGGCAACGCCTACTCTACTCTAGTGCAGTTTTGTAAGTTCACCAAAGTTTAATACTGCCAGACCACAGTGAAGTAGGTCTCCATCAGACAAGGAAAGAGCTGGGAAGAAATCAGATGGGTTGTGTTTACTTGAACTTGAAGATCTTGCCTCAATAGTATTTCTTTCATTGGAAAGGCTTGCCAGCCTGTGAGGCATGGGCTGATTGGCGCAGTCAAGGTGTCTGCCAGTGATCTGAGCTGGAGCCAAGGCCAGCCAGCTCAGCACTCCTGGCACACACGTGGAGAGACAGAGTCTCAGAGGGGAGCTCAACAAGCACTGCCACATGTGTATTCGAATCACATTTTCTGTTTGTACATAAAATCTAAAAGTAGATGTTTTTAAAGTTTTTAATTATTTGTTTACTTATATCTATGATGTGTGTATGTGCATGTAGAGGAGAGGTCAAGTGGCAGTTCTTGGGTATCTTTTTTTTTTTAATTTTTTTTTTAGTTGAAGGTTATTTATTGGTGTGACTTTTCCTGTAGTGAGAGCTTCCTTTACACAGCATAGTGTAAATAGCATCAGACTGAATGGGAAGTCTGTTAATGCAATCATAAATAATTACAATAAATATACATCAAGTAACTTTACAGCACACATTGTTCAGTGCCAAGGTTGGGATCTGTCTGGACCTCAGTGTGCTCTCCAGAAGCAACTGAGTTAGTTAAAAGACATCCAGTGAGTGCAAGTCATCTCCATCGTCTCCGTAGTATTTCTGTCCAGTGTGTGCATTTACCATCCCAGACACTGGGTTGAGACAATACATGAGAACAATGGCTTATGAGGAAGCTTGGCCAGTGGCATTGTGGGGTCTCTAAGGCTCTACTGAACTGGGTAGTGAATTCACTTGGAAGCACTGTTACTTGGAGTTACTGTTATTCAAATAAACTCTAAGACTTAACATACATGCTGGGGCTAGAGAGCTGGGCTAGTGTTTAAGAGCACTTTCTGCTCTAGAGAGGGCTTGAGTTCAGTTCCCAGCACCCATGTGGCAGCTCACAAACTCTGGAAACTCCAGCTCTGGGGGAGTCAAAGTTCTCTTGTGGCCTTCTCAGCACTGACATACCTGTGCACATAGACAATCCTGCCACACACACAACTGAATAACCTTAAAAATACAGATCCAACAACCTAAATATCACAACATTTTGAAGACTTTGTTGAGAAAACCCAGATTTGGTGATGTTCCCATTGTTTAGTGGTTTCACGTTGCTCACAGACAACATTGAAATGCCCTTGTCGAGTGTAAGCATCATCTGTTCTGACTCCCAGCTGTCTCAGCAGTCTGCTTCTCTCTCTCCCTGCTCTGCATCACTGGACTACCTGGGTTTCTCCTGTTCTGCATCTCTCCGTTATTTTAAAGCATCATGCAGGCCTCCTATTGCATGAACTCTAGTTGGTTTATAATGAAAACCCAGAACCAGATATTGGGGAAAAGCTGGAATATCAGAGGGAAAAAACAGAGTCCAGTCAATTCTCAGCCAGCCAACTTCTCAGGCTGAACAGGATAAATACTGTCTTCAAGGGTCCTCAGCCTGACTGAATCTCTGCCTCCTCCACCTTCAATATCTTCCCTCCTCAGCTGTTTCACTTCCAGGTTCAACTCTGGATCATAATCCTAGAGTTAGAATTTAAGGTATGAACTACTACTGCTTGTCTGTTAGGCCTTGAACTCACAGAAATCCAGAAAGCTCTGTCTCCTGAGTGATGGAATTAGTGTGGGTCACCACTCTCTGATCTTCTTGGCTTGACTGTGGGTGATTCTGTCCTCTCATATTCCAGGCCCATTTTATTAAATACACAGTGTATCACCACAGCCTCCTCCTCCTCCTTTGATATCTTTCCTTGACCTCTGACCTTGTTCTTGCTTTAACAATTGTCCTTGCACTCTATGTCCCTGTCTGGAGAGGATCTCAGACTTTGTCAAGCTCAGCTGATTTAAACAAAACACAAACTGTTTTGGGATAAAGGGCCAGAGAACAAGAAAATCAGGTGGATACCAGTAAAGATTTTAAAAATTACTTTGCCTTAGGGTTGGAGAGAGAGTTCAGTGGGTAAAAAGTGCCCATTGCTCTTGTGGAGAAGCTGGGTTCCATTGCCAGCACCCACGCTCCCGGGGATCTGACTTACCCCATGAGCTCTTGGATGTACATGGTGGGTGCACATACCTAACACTGGAGGTTCACACATATACACATAAAATAAATAAATAGATAATTTCTAAAAATTAGTTTATTTCTATATAATTGGCAACATCCTTGGGTTCTAATTGTTTTTTATCAAGCCTTGTGGTCCTGGGCAGTGTATTGGTGGTTTTTAACTTAAATTTGGGTTTTCCTGAGCCCAAAATTCTAAAAATTCTTCTAAGGTACATATTTGAGTTCCAAATATTGAGGAGGAAAAATATAAAAGAGTTGATTGACCATCACTAGATGTATTAGATAGGAAGTGTGGGGTGAATTAAAGCTAATTACTGATTAAACCAAACATGAAATGTTCAGAACCAGACAGCAAGTAAAGAAAGCAAAGATGGACACCAGTCTGGCAAGGGCCCAGGACCTCATCCCCGGCTAGGGTTGATGCAGAGGTTAGCATGGGCACCAGTCTGGCAAGGGCCCAGGACCTCATCCCCAGCTAGGGCTAATGGAGAGGTTAGCATGGGCACCAGTCTGGCAAGGGCCCAGGACCTCATCCCCGGCTAGGGCTAATGGAGAGGTTAGCATGGGCACCAGTCTGGCAAGGGCCCAGGACCCCTCATCCCCAGCTAGGGCTAATGCAGAGGTTAGCATGGGCACCAGTCTGGCAAGGGCCCAGGACCTCATCCCCGGCTAGGGCT
>PVIH01007305.1:0-71767 GCA_004025045.1 Sigmodon hispidus
TGTTGTAACCATCTTGTTAGAGTGTGACGTTTTATAGGAGAGTTGAGTCCATTGATATTAAGGGAAATTAGTGACCATTGGTTCATATTTCCTGCCATTTTTGATGGTAACTTGTTTGTGTTTCCTTTCTCTAGAGTATTCTTTTGTGGACTTATTGATTGTTTGTGATTTCATGGATGTATCTGGGGTCCTTAGGTTGTAGTTTTCCCTCTAATACTCTCTGTAGTGCTGGATTGGTAGGTAGATATTCTTTCAGTCTGACTTTGTCCTGAAATACCCTGTTTACTCCATCTATGGTGATTGATAATTTTGCAGGGTATAGTATTCTAGTTTGGCATCCATGCTGTTTTAGCGTCTGTATAACTTCTGACCAAGCCCTTCTAGCTTTCATTGTTTCCATTGAGTAGTCAGGCGTTATTCTGATGGGTCTGCCTTTATATGTGAGTTGGCCCTTTTCTTTTGCAGCTCTTAAAATTTTTTCTTTGTTCTGAATGTTTTGTGTCTTGATTATAATGTGGCACGCTGACTTTTTTTTGGGATCATATCTATTTGGTGTTCTGTAAGCTTCTTGTATCTTTATAGGCATTTCATTCTTCAGGTTAGAAAAGAAGAAAGAAATTTCAACACACTATTTTCTATTAAAGTATAAGTAAACATTTCTTTGAAAGACCAAGTCAACCACATAAACAAACCCCTGTTGGACAGTAGCACACATCTTTAATCTTAGCTCTCAGGAGGCAGAGCAAAAAGAACTCTGTGAACAGGAGGACAACCTGGTATTCATAGGGAGTTCAGGACAGTCAGAATTGATACGCAAAGAAAACTTGTAGCAAAAAAATAATGCAAAGTAAAAAAGGTAGGAAAAAAATTACTTTTGATTTTTTTTATTTGTGAAATTTTATTTTATAGGGATATGTATGTGTATGTTTGTGCATATGTTTGCATAGCATGTACGAAAAGGTATGTTTAGAGAACAGAAGTGGCTATTGCTGGGCCTCATGTAATGAAACAATTTGCTGTGATTACTAGGAACTGAGCCTGTGGTCTCTACCAAAACAGCAAGTGCACTTCCCTGCTGAGGTATTTTTCCACCTTCAAATGATGATTCTTTTCTAATGTGATGACATACATAGAAACCATATCAGAATGGGTTTCTTCTTAATTATAAGCACTTTGCAATAACCATAGAATGGTATTTATCATTATTTTGTAGCTAGTTCCTCAAAATTGAATTATTTACTCTCCAATTGCCACCTTGCCACTAAGACTGTTGTAATCAATATATACTGAGACATTGGGTCACATCCACAAAGGCAAATGAATACTTGAGTAAGTTAAAAGACCATGTTGCAGGCTATAGCATGTCAAGGGTATTATAGACATAAAATCTTCAAAGTTCATGTAGATAAAATATACTATATGGTGGCCTACAAAGTTCAGATATAAATCAATATTTACTCTAATTGAAGACAGAATGTAAAACAGGTATGACTTGTTCTATAATTTTTATTAATAACAATACTTAAAACTCATCATGAAGACACAAAGAAATGTTGCCTTATACTCTAGCACTTTTTATCATTTTTATTATAGTAAAATATAAACCATATTTCACTTAGAATATTAGTATTATACGTTAGACTATTTGGTTTAGTTTTAAAAGTGGTATGAAATAGTTACCTCTAATTGAAAAACAAATTAAAATTAATTTTTTTACTTCAAACATATTAGCTTGCTAATTCTAGCTATTTTTATTTATAATTTATTTTTCAAGTATGAATTTAATATTATTCCACATTCAAACAACTATTCATATATCTTGAACTTGTGAAGCTACATACGTTCAGTTTCATCTAGCAGACATAAGACTAATTGTTCTTTGTTATGTCACTGTTATAATATAATTACTAGTAAAATTTCATTTACTATCACTTATGTAAAATGATCATGATCATCAATTCTTAAATTTTTGATTACATTTAAGTTTTAAGCACTATAATAAGAAATACAATGTAAGCAATAAAGGAAAAATAGTTGTCAGAAAAAAAGATTTCTGACATTTAAAAGAAAAATACAGAACTATTTTGTTATAGAAATTAGTATATATTCATTTTACATGTATTTTATTCTATTTTCATATTTTCTATGAAACATACTAATAATAAACTAATTTTCTAATTAGTATAAAATATGTAACAAATTATATTTCATTATTTAGAATATGATCTCTGTTTTCAAAATTAGTAATAACTCCTAACATTTCATAAATGTTTTACTTTTCGTATTGTGATATAACTTTTTTCTTATATATAGTATTCTAGCTGAAATGGACCTGGACAAAAAAGTATCACAATGTGCCAGTCTGGCAAAACCTGGTAGTCAGTCAATCACTTCATCATCTGGGTCCAGCACAGTACTGATGGAGTTTTTATACTTTGAACCAAAGTGGACAAGCTCAAAGATTATAATTAACGATGTGATTAGAAGCCACTTTCCCCACTAGATATTGGCCATCTACCTAAAGCACTGTTATCTTTAGCTCATGTTAAATTCTGAGCATTTCTAAGATAATAATAACAGTTCAGCTTAAGAGAACTGTACTTTTGGTTCTTTTTCTGCATCCTTCAATTATAACATCCTGATCTTTCTGTCTTTGATTTTGTTTGCTTTAAAAAGAGAGGTCTGTAGATTCTGGCAGTCACAATGAAACACTTAATAATAAAGATGTCCTAGAGATATGACTTCTTCTATTTCAGAATACCTATTGGCAGGAAGTGGCTGGTCAGCCTTTCCATCTGGGCATATTTCAGTCTTCTTATGGTTTCACTCTTCTATTTTCTTTCTAATGTTATTCAAGCATGTAGCTTATCCAGTGTCTATACTGATGATATTTTTGACCAACCTCACAAATCTCTTTAAATTTCTTTTGTATTCAGCTACTTTTGTAAACTAACAATTTATCAAATATTGAATATGGATTTTGTAAATGTTAGTGTATCAATAAAATAGTACATTATTGATCCAAGTTTTATTTGAAAAATATATTTTACTAGAAATTTTGTAATTAGTATTAAATAACAAAATAATAACTAATGGTTATTTGAATTCAAGTGATCAAGTAGTATTCAAGTATTAACACAAACATTACTGATTTTTAAAGTATTAAATGCTGAATGAAGATACTGATTACTCTTTGAAGTGCTGGTTGCTTATATATCTGGATACCCATAATCCACACATGTGGACTAGCATAGTACATATTGGGGTTACAGAAAGATGTGAAATATTGAGGATTCCTGGTAAAGTAATCAAGCCAATATGTGAGCTCAAAGTAAGCAAAAGCCTTGGTTTACAAATTCAATGAAAACTAATATAGAAAAAAATCTCAATATGAACACTAAGCTGAACTCTCAGCATGGTTTTCTATCAGAAGTGATGCAAGTGAGTCAGTCAAGGTACTCTCGAGAGAAATATAACCTGTAGAAGATAGACGTAGTATATTTAGAATTATATCTAAATATCCTCCCACAAGTTATAAGCATTAGATTTTAAAATTAATAAATATACCTTAACAAACAAAGTGCAGTAGAATGATACATAAAATTGACTGGATGGATAGTTGAGTGAGTTGAAAGATTAATGGATGGAACGATGGAAAGATAGATGAATAGATGGATGGATAGATGGGTATACAATTGATAAATGTATGGTTTGGTGGAAGGATAGCAGATGAATAGATAAATGTGTTGGTGGAAGTCAAGGACAGCTTCTTTGAACAAAGATAGTATTGTAAAGTGTCTCCAAAAATTGAAAGCACAACATATGAAATAAATATTTTTCTAAAATTGTTCTAATTTTGTACCAATATGAAGTTGAAAATTCTAAATAATGTGATTGTAAGCTTCTCTAGCTCCCTTAATATCCATCTAGATACACACACACATGCGCACACATACACACACACACACACACACACACACACACACACACGTGTATATTAAGGAGGCGAAGAGGGAGATAATGAGGAGAAGAAAAAGATGGAGAAGGAAACAAGAGAGCAAAAGAGCAGGTTTTGGAGCAAGATGAAGAGGTGAGGAAGAGATAGATGAGATACAGAGACAAATAAACCCGAGTCACAAAAATTTTAAATTTGAGACTGTATATTTTATTTTATATTGATATGTATTTTTCTTATCTACCTTACAAATCAAACAGAGTCCATTGAACCACATGGATAAATTGCTATCTGATGTGATTTATAATGGAGTCAGCTTGTTAAAGATGAAAATCACATAAGGGAAAAAAACAAGAATCATGTTTTAGCTTTTATAATGATTTAGATGGGCAGCTGAAGAAAGGATTTGTTCTGCTGGGTTCTTTTTCCCTTTTTAAAAACATTTCCTACTAAACAAACCTCATTAGCCTTCTTGTTCCAGATACCATTTGAGTTTTACTATACTAGTAAAAAATTACTTAAGCTTTGGTTAATTTAGTGACTATTTTATGCATGAATTCATCTCTTTCCATCTGTAATACATCCCTTGTCATCATGGGGAACATTTTCAGATAATGTGGACAGAAAAATAAGTTTTTCCTTCTAACTGGATTATATATTAATGATGCTGATTTTTTTGAGAAGG
Organism: Sigmodon hispidus; assembly: GCA_004025045.1. Lineage (NCBI taxonomy): Eukaryota > Metazoa > Chordata > Mammalia > Rodentia > Cricetidae > Sigmodon > Sigmodon hispidus. The sequence goes on from PVIH01007305.1 coordinate 4,641, forward strand.
ATGTTTCTAGTAAAATTAAATAGCTTTGTACAATGTAGTCTGATTATCTGCTTATGATTTCACCTCCCTCAACTCTTCTCAGATCCCTAAGACCTCCCCTCCCACGCAATCCAATGTATTCTATTGCTTTCTTTTATTTAAAAAACATGCACAGGCATCTAAAGAAATAGTATTAAGAAAAAAGGACTAAAAAGAAAAAGTAAAAGCACATGAAACACATAGAGACAAAAATACACAAAGCCTTGGCAGACAAATTTCTCAAGAATACAAAGCAAAAAAAAAAAAAAAAAAAAAAAAAAAAAAAAAAAAAAAAAAAAAAAAAAAAAAAAAAAAAAAAAAAAAAAAAAAAAAAAAAAAAAAAAAAAAAAAAAAAAAAAAAAAAAAAAAAAAAAAAAAAAAAAAAAAAAAAAAAAAAAAAAAAAAAAAAAAAAAAAAAAAAAAAAAAAAAAGGTACTATATAAGCAAAAGACAAGTAAGAGAAAACCAAATTTCCAAGAAAAATATCACTATCAGACATCGAAGTTTCAACGTGCTGTGGTTCACTTTGTGTTTCCTCTCCTCGTCTGATCATGGTAAATAATCTTAGGGAGGTTTTTGTTTCATTTATGTTTTGATTTTTTTTTAATCTACTGTGATCTCATTTGAGGAGCTAATCTTCTTTTACCAATAATAATATATTGGAGATAGACCTCTGCAAATCCTGCATACACTGCTACAGTTTTTGTGAGTTCATAAGTGTATGGATCCTGATGTATTTAGAAAGCCTTGTTTTTTGGTAGTCTCCATTCTTTGTGACTGCTACAATTTTTTCTCCTCCTGTTCTTCAGGGTTCCCTGAGTAGGGAAGGGAGGACATTGATGGAGACATCCCATTTAGAACAGTGAATGAAGCTGATTTTCTTATTTTTATTATATCTGTTGATGACAATGTCTGGAGACTTATATAGCTTGTCATCCTCCCACTTCAGCTGTATTACATTTATTTTATAACCTTGAAGACTGCACAGAGATTCACTTTCATAAAACCTCTCATTTTGACACCTCTCTGAAGAATAAGTGATGCTTTGATTGCCAACGTCTATGTTGAAGAGCTTGAGATCAGGTCAAGAAGTTCTAGGTCAGAAACAAGCAGAAGAACAAAGAAATGATTTCTTCTTTAGCTTTAAATTTGTTCAGTCATGTGAGAGACAAGAAGCAATGCCTTATAATTCACAGGCCTATGTTCTTTAACACTAAAAATGACAGAGAAGTTGATTTGAAATAGTATAACATATACACACATACAAACAAATACATATATACATACATGCACACACAGTCAAACATATATTAACACACAAACACATCCACAAAAACATGTACACACTCATGCACATTAATACTTACAAACACATGTACACACTCACAAAAACATTAAAACAATCAATGTGCCGAAAAAGTAATGGGCACATGGTCATGAAACTATATAACACACACATGCACACTCCCAAAAACAAACACACAACTACATACACACACACACACACAAACATATACACACAGATGGTCAGAGGAAAAGATTCTACAGTAATTACTAAGTAAACTCATGTGTCAGTAATAATGACATGTCAAGTTTTTCTCATCACTAACTTAAATCTAAACTTTCTGATGACACCAATGTATGCTAAAACATAAAAATTAAAAGTCTTTTAAAGTATAATTTTGCTATATCTTAGTTTCATTTGCCTTGTAGTACTTTCATATGAGGAATTACATTGGTACATTGACCTAGGAGCACACCCTACATACTCATTTTTAATTTTCATACTTTGAGAATATTGAAATAATTTTTCAATTTTTGAAATATCAGAAAGCAACAACAGTGGGTTATAATAAACGGTAAAATGTCAGTTTACTGTAAACTCACTTGGTATCTTTGTAATTGGTATTTATTATTTACAAATTTTTATTACTTTCTCTAATATTAGCTAGTGTAAAAGATATTTTTATACTTGCTGAGTATACACTCCTGATTTACACAAAAAAGTCATTATTTTCATGAAGACATCCAACCTATGCTATTAAGTACTTTTATGAGAAACAGGCACACTGGCTCTTCTGTTTTATGTCCTTTCAATGACTGCAAGGAAATGAAATTGAGGCTGTGCCAAGATTGTACTGGTATGAGGTTTAAAAGGCAATACTTTTGAGTAATGGGCACATGGCCATGAAACTAAACCCAATTAAAGTCTTGTCAGTTACAACAAGCTCCAGTTTGATCTGCACAGTCAGATAATACCAGAGTTGGATCCCTGAACAATGTCAAGCAGGTGTTAAACCTCGACAGTATTGACAAAGTTTGAATGAGTGCTAAGTCAGCAACTCCAAAGTGCTTGTTTCCTGTTGGCTTGAAAATGTCTATCACATTAAGAAAAGAAGCTTTCTATCATATGGATTAAAATTAAATGTCTTTCATATTAAATAAATTAAAGCTAGAGGCAGGAGATATGCTTCAACTTTAAATAGATTGAAAATAACTGATGAAAACCTAAATTTATTTAGAGGTTTACTGTTAGAAAGATAGGCTTTTTGTGTTTATTGTTTAAAATCTTTACAATTCAAATTAAATCCTCTATGCAGGTTAACTTATTTGTAAATCCAAATTTTACATTAATTTTGTTTAATATAATTTTACTTTCAAACATTTAAATATTTAGCATTTCTTTAATTTTCCATATACGACAAACTGTGTTATTAAATAATGTAATGTGCTCACAAGTTCTCCTGCACAGGGATTAAAAAGATCTGGGCCATTCTTCATAATGGTCATTCTGAGATTATTGAAAATTCCATGGTAGCAGGTACAAAATATGTAATGTACCAGCAGCCTAATCATTTTTACAGTATGTCACTGTAAACTTTGATTTGGTTATTTTTATTTATTTATTTATTTACTCTCTCCCTCTCCTCTACCTCTCTCTCTCTCTCTCTCTCTCTCTCTCTCTCTGTCTCTGTCCCTATCCTTTTCCCCCTCTCTGTCTGTCTATCTCTGTGTTTCTGTCTCTGTCTGTGTGTGTGTGTGTAAAATGAGTCTATCTCTGTCCAAGTAGCCAGTAACCACATTATGACAGACTTATTAATAATTATGAAATTATTCGCCTAATCCTCATAACTCAACCAATTTCTAATAATGTAATCCTGCCATGTGACTCATGGCTGTTACCTATCCTTCTGCACATTCTACTTCCCCTGCATTTGGCTGCCAAATCTATATGTTTTCTTCCCAGAGTCTCCTCTATCTTCAGAATTTCTGTCTAACCTCTTCCTGCTTACTTATTTGCAATTTATCTCTTTATTAAAGTAGTCAGAAAATGCCCTCCCAAAAGACATTTTTATAGGGCATACAAATATTTTACAGCACTTCTCTTTTCTGTCTAATTTATTGTAAAAAAAAGTCTAACTTAAACACAGTAAAAGTAATTAAAATAAGTTTAACTTGCAGTTAAGAATTACATTCACAAAATTTAGTTCATTTGTATTGGACAATTTTGGGTAAAATACTTTATAATTTATCCTATCTTGATAAATCCGAAGTTTTATACCTAAACCACTTTCTATCATAACTTGTATTACCATCCTCAAAACATATTTGTAGACCTTAAAACATCTTTTAAGATAAGTATCTTAAGCTTTTATGTTTCTAATCTTATGCATATTACACCTTTTTTGTTAGTTTTTTTCCTAATTTGGTAATGAAGAAAATTATAACTATAACTATTAGTCTTCAACACAGTCCCAGGCCTGAGAAGGCTATAATATTACCTGAATAAACAGAAAGTACAAAGAGAACAACTTCCACAACAAGAGAGACAGCTAAATCACTGAACAGTCGTCACCCAAGGATCCTCTGTAATATTGGGACATTCATATCTGAGAGACATGTTTATTTAGCAGAAATTTCAGAGGACTGTAATACCTTGTCTTGGCCAAGTTTGATACTTGCTTATTTTCTGTTTCTTTTATGTAATTTGGGTAACATACTGTCAACAGTCAATGCAAGGGTAATTTTCTTGATCTGTGGCAACATTTGCCAAAATGAAAGCAAACTATATATGTGGGTCCCTAGATAGCTATCATTCTTTTTAAATATAAATTGATGCTGCTAAGAGCAAATGTGTTATTAAAAACCTCATGTTATTAAGACATCTTAAATGACATTTTTTTTAGATCTCTGAAGTGTTGAAACTCTATCTATATACCTAAAATACATCTCTGACCTTGAATACACATCTAACAGGGCCACAAATTTGATTGTTATAGATGGCTAACTCTAATTTACATTTCTTAACTATCTTAAATGGTTTGTAATAATAGTCTTTAAAGAATAGAACTTTACATTTTCAAATGGACTGCATAAGTACAATACTATGAACAATAGTAGAAACATATACAGTAAAACAAAAGTATTCTTAAGTTTTGATCAAATACAAAATATATTTTTAAATATTAGAAACATATACAGTATACTATTACAAAATACTTTAAATTTGTTTTAATATACAAAACCAATGCAATGAAAAATATTTGAAATTAATAGATTTTTATTTAAAAGTAGATTCAATAATCTACCTCTTTATCTTATTATTTTTATAACACCATTTCTTTTTTCAGAAAGAGATCCCTAATTTTAATTTTCTTTGCTCACAAAGTTAGGCATAGAGTTCAGGAAGTCATGTCTTCTATCAATCTTAATACTTTAAGAAGCGGAGGGAGAGATCAGTCTGGATCTTTATAAGTTCAAATTCAGCCTGGATTGTACAAAATAGATGTAGTCTAAAAGAGAAACAGAACCAAGCAGTTTTTACAATACTTTTCATCCCAACACTTTTGCACCAATTCCTCTACTCCGAGTACTTGTAAAGCACACAGACCTTGAATCCAAGCATTAGAAAATTTGAGAAAGAAATCAATATATTGGTGCACCTAAAGAAATATAAGGCAGAAGAAAGCAGGAGTTAGTCCCTGCTCAATTTCTGTCTTGTGGTTGCCTTTGCTTTTCCATTCAGTATGAGGATTTATGAAAACAGAAACTTTCCCTTTCTGAAGAGTAGACAAGGTGAAAAGTGGCCATAGCTTGTTCTTCTTCTTTCAGATCTTTTATCATTTGCCACAATATGTAGATCCAGGTTTTTATAATAAGATCAGAACTTGTGCAATACCAAACCCCCAAAATAATGACAAACTTCCAAAAGTGACCATAAAACATCTGTTCTAACTATTGGGAATTGAGTAGAATATTCTTAAAGTCAATTTTCTGTTGTCTGGGGACAATGACATCATTAGGAGACCCTGAGAGAATTTAGATAATGATGACATCCTGGGATAGGTAACTATATTATTTTTTTTGTAATGGTAAAGAGCAGGGCTTTTTTGAAGGGCTAGCTGGAGTAGTGCATGAGGCTTGATCATCTCAGCAAGCAGATTTTAAGTTGTTTGACATGCAGAAGTTTGTAGAAATTGAAAACAATATTTTGAGAGGCAAAAAACACACAGGGTACTTATTATATTTATTGTCATCTCATCCATTTTAAAAAACATGAACTTTTTATTTATTTATTTATACTTATTATTTGGTAATTTTACATCATGCACCCCATCAAACTCAGTTATCAGTCCTTTCAGATTCATACCCACTCTTATGATCTCTCTATTTACAAAAAAGTCCATTCATGCTGCTCATTTACTTACTGGAGCAAAATTAAGCTCCCTGTGGCCAGACCCTTAAACAAAATGAGTCTACTAAGCAGGGGATGTGCTCACTCATTAGTGGACTTTAAACATAAAGTAAAGCATTCTCAAGCTGCCAGCCACAACCACTGAACAGCTTGGGATCTGAAGCACCTTGGACCTGCATCTTGGAGTCCATTGCCTCCAGCAGAATACCTGACCCAGCCTTGATATTAGGATGAGGAAAGCAGATTTGCCTGGAGTTCGTGCTAAACTAAGCTACCTTGGGCCCTTGTGACCTTCTACCCCTGCTAGGGAGTAGATAAAGAGATAGGGAGAACAGAGAGTGACTGGGAGTGGTGGGAGGGGCAAGAGAGTTTGAACAAGGGAATACATGGATAAAAAATGAGACTTTATTCACAATAAAAAATAGAAAATGAGTTTTTCCTCACCCACACACCTGCCAGAGGTCATCAATGAAAATGTAAAGCACTGTGTCATTAAAGACAAAATATACAGCAACATTAACACAAGTATGTAATGTGCAGTGTTCACAAGTCAGCTAAAGATGATTATTTGGTTTTAGGTTTGAGCAGGTAAAAGACATAAGTCAATTTTATAAGTCCATATGAATGGCACAACCAAACTGTTATATAATTATATATCCATGACATAAAAAGAATGATATTCAACAATATGTCATTAGAATTTATTTTCAAGCAAGATTTGTCCTTTCTCATTCAATTTCAGACAAGTTCACATGCAGGGGGATCAGCATATATGTTCCCTATCCTGTAGTATTTTTTTGACTTTTTTTTTCTCGTCAATACCTTCCTGAAAAAGGGCAAGAGGTCCCAAGGTGGATTAGCTCAGCATCCACTCTAGGTGGTTCCAATTTCTTCATCCTAATATCAAGACTAGGTTAGGTGTTCCTCTCTAGGGGATGGGCTCCAGGGTGCCAGTCCATTCACAGAAACACAGTTTGAACCCTCTTCTTGAGGCTCCAGGAATTGCCCAGGTCAGTGGACAGTTGCCTAGCTCCTTTCCTGATAGTTCCCAGGTGGCTGTTCTTGATTCGGTGAGCTCCACAGAGCTCCAGTCACCCATCACTGTGAGAATTTTTTCATAGTTCCTATCCTCTTGCTCTTCCTTCCTGCTTTCAGGTATACCAGAGACTCAGCCCAGTGCTCAGCCATGTATCCCTGCCTCTACCTTTGTTCATTGTTGTATGCAAGGTCTGTGATGGCACTAGGGTGGTTTTTCATTTGATATAGGGGAAGTCTTGTTTAGGCAACACCTTCACTATTGGTTGGAGACCTAGCCAGGAATATCTTGTGAGTTCTTGGAGGTTTCCCTAGCACCCAGTCTCTTTCCAACGCCACATTGACTTCCTCTTTGTTGATCTTCTCAATCATCTCCTTCTCTCACGATTTGTTCCTCTGCTTCTGCTGGGGACTCATCTCTCTCTGGCATCTTTGCTTTTTTCTTCCTATTTGTAAAGTTTTGTTAGTCTGGTAGCACCGTCAACACTTTCTGTCTGCCTTTGGGCAATAAGCATTTTTATTAAACCAGTAATTCGGAGAATTATTTACATGTAACAACATAATCCCACTACATTTGTGTTTGCAAAGAAACTGTTGAGCCCAAATTTTATTTTTCTTCTGCTTACAGTGTGAACTTTCTGATCTAAATTCCAAAGACAAAACAAAACCCCAAGCATGTTAAACATTCCACAAGAGGGATTGGAACATCCTGATTGAGAAACCTAGAAGATAATTGGGTGAGATTTTATATTCCAGCCTTTCCCCAGTATCTGGTTCTGAGTTTTATTTATTACAGAATTTGTGCAACATCAGCTATTATTCTTAATATTCAGTTATTTATATTTTTCTACATATCACTTTCAATTATTACTGAATCATGTACTTACAATAATAATGGAAGTTGTATGTTTTAACTAATTTGGTAAAGAATTTGCCATTTGTGTTTAATTCTTAAAAAATAAATAATAATAAAACAAGTAAAGTAAACAAATTCTTAGATAATTTTGCTTTTGTTGCATTGGCTTTTTATCACAGCAACAGTAAAAATAAATAAAACAAATATTATCAATGCTCGTTATCACTGATATTGACCTGTTTAATGTATGTGTCTTTATCTGTAATATCTATGTTAGAACCACCAACATTTGTGTTTTGTTAGTGCTGCTGAAGGGAGCTGAGCAGAGAACATGGCAAAGCTGGGAAACCACAATTTGAAACTGGAAGACCCCATCCACAGGTGAGTTGAGCAGGTTCTGGCTCCTGATTCTCTCCCAAAAAGTTGTGTTCCAGGACGAGGATCAGTCTGTAGTGCCTGACCCCAGACTCTCCTTAGCAGACAGGACTAGGGTTTGGCTGTGAGGGGCACCTCCAGCCACACCTGAAAGAGGGAACCATGCATGGCCAGCCACACCTCCAACTGCATCAGCAGAGAAGGACTGAGGACTTTGACATCCACACTCCATCCAGAAGTCAGGTGAGCAGGTTCCAGCGCCTGATCCACCCTACAGAAAGTTGTGTTCCAGGACCAGGGTCAATCTGCAGAGCCTGATCCCAGACTCTCCTTAGCAAACAGAACTAGGGTTTGGCTATGAGAGGCTCCTCCAGCCACAACTAAAAGAGGTGTCATTGCATGGAAATTCTGCCTGCTAGGGCAAACTACATCATCAAAGAAGGATTGAGGACTTTAAATTCATACCCCTGTCCAGAGCAGAGTCAGAGATCAATCAGACTCCTTGCTCAGAGGAGACTGGAGACACACAAGCCTTCTTGCCACAACTGACTAGGAGCAGCTTAATCGTGAACCACTGAAGCCATGGGTAGACGCCTGTGCAAAAATACATATAATAATATAAAAAACAACAAGGCAACTCCAGAAGAATCTGCTTGTTCTATAACTACAAGAACTGAACAGAGCAATGAAGAAGAAACAGAAGGAAATAACACCAAACCTCAAACCTCATATCAACTCTCACACCCTAACAGTGGGAGACTTCAATACCTCACTTTCGCCCCTGGACAGATCAACCAGACAGAGACTCAATGGAGAAATAAGGAGTCTAACAGAGGTTATGATGCAACTGGATTTAATAGATATTTACAGAAGCTACCACCCAAATGCAAAGGAATATACATATTTTTCAGCTCCTCATGGAACTTTTTCTAAAATTTACCACATAATTGGTCATAAAGCAAACATCAACAGACATAAAAAAAAAAAACTGGAAATAATTGCTGGTATTATATCTGACAACCAGGGCCTAAAGTTAGAGTTCAACAACATTAAAAATCACAGAAAGCCTACCAGCTCATGGAAACTAAACACCACTCAGCCGAACCACCTCTGGGTCAAGGAAGAAATTAAGAAAGAAATCAAAGTCTTCCTTGAGTTTAATGAAAATGAATCCACAATGTACCCAAACTTGTGGGACACAATGAAAGCAGTCTTGAAAGGAGAATCCATAGCACTAGATGCCTATAGGAAAAACCTGGAGAAATCTCACACTAGAGACCTAACAGCTCAGCTGAAAGCCTTAGAATAATTAGAAGCATACTCACCTACAAGGAATAGACAGCAGGAAATAATCAAACACAGCTGAAATCAATACAATTGAAACAAAAAGAACAATACAAAGAATCAACATATCAAAAAGTTGGTTCTTTGAGAAAGTCTACAAGATAGATAAGCCCTTATCCAACCTAACCAAAAAGCAGAAAGAGAGTATTTAAAAAAACAAAATCAGAAATGAAAAGGGGGACATAACAACAGATCCCCAGGAAATAAAGAGAATTATCAGATCATACTTTGAAAATCTATATTTCACAAAAATCGAAAACCTAGAAGAAATGGACAGCTTTTTGGACAGGTAAAATTTAACAAAATTAAATGAATAACAGATTAATTACCTAAACAGACTCACAACCCGTAAGGAACCCCAAAGATCCAGCAATACCACTTCTGGACATAAGAAACTAAAGAAGCACAGTGGCACTGCAAAGGCATTAGCTCAACTATGTTTTAGTTATTCCTAATAGCAAGAACCTAGAAACTGCCTAGATGTCCCTCAACTGAAGAATGGATTAACAAACTGTGGTACATCTACACAATGGAGTACTTACTCAGCACTAAGGAAAAATGATATCCTAAAATTTGCAGGCAAATGGATGGATTTGGAGAATATTCTCCTGAGTGAGATATCACAAACCCAGAAAGATAAGCAGGGGATGTACTCACTCATTAGTGGACTGTAAACAAAAAGCCAAAAAGACAAAGCATGTCCAAGTCGCAAATCACAACCACTTAACCACTTGGGATCTGAAACTCTTTGGAATGACTCCATGGATCCCACTCTCTCTATGGGAACACCTGACTCAGTCTTGATGTTGTGGGAAGGAAACTGGATCTGCCAGGAGTGGAGGCTCTACTGAGTGATACTGAAACTTTGGGACCTCCTGCCCATGCTGGGTAGGAGAACGGGAGGCGTGGAGAAGAGAGAGTGACTGGAGGGGGTCGGAGAGGGAAGTGACCTTGAATAAGGATATACATGGATAGAAAATGTGACTTTATTCACAATAAAAAATTTAAAAAATTAAAAATTAAGAAACTGGCAGAAAGAAGTATTAAGGTTCACTCTTGAATAATATATAATGAAAATATTTTCAAATTTTTGATAGCATTTTTACCTAATTTGATTATGTTCAATTACAGAAAAAAAGCATGTTTCTGAGTTGCACTGATATTTTAGTTCTGCATGTTGTTAGGCATGAACATAGCATTGATTTTACATTGTTTCTAGTAAGCCATGTGGAAAGAGATAAACTAAATTATTTTTTAAAACTCGTTGGTGACTGGGCACCTGTGAGGCTTGGTTTGCCTGAACTAACAAAAATACATGATACTTTGTAAATGCATAGCATGAGATTACCTCTATTTGCCATAAAAGCTCTAGTTCTTGGGGCCTTTCTTTTTGAAAAAAAAAATATTAGTAGCAGAAGGGACTAAAATATAACAGTTCATGGACCACTTTGAGTTAATTCTGCATCTTTGTTAACATCTATACAAATAGAATTATAAGTGTGGTGACTTTGGTCAAAAATCACACTGTACCTGACTGAGTTTCCATTGTTTTTTGCTTAAAAGTTGAGTATATTCTTCTATTTTTATTCTTAACTTTTTTCTTTATTTTTTTTTAACAAATGTTGTATGTATTCTTGATTGTTATAACTTTGAGATAAATATAGGATTCTTATGGTGTAATTTGTGTATTTTTTATGAACATTTTGAGTGTTTCTACTAACTTTTAGCGTTGAAATGTGGATTCCTCTAATAAATTGTTGAAAATGTCAAAAAAAAAAAAAAGAGTGTGTTAGCTATGGTAACAAACGAGACTATTGTTTATAAATATTCAATAAAAAATAAATTCATAATTCATGTTTCTTTAATAAAATAACAAGAAACTTTAAAAATTCTTTTTTAATGTATTATATCTAGACTGCATACAGTTTCTTATCATTCCCCTCACCTCCAATCCCTACTTATCTTAGTTGTGTTTACTCTAACACAACCCCTATCTCATCTCCCTTAAGAAAAAAAATTGGGTTTCACAGAGATGTCAATCAAACATGCCATAACATGCTAAACATAGATCAGGCCCATACAATCAGACCAAGGCTGGTTTAGGCAACAATTAGGAGAAGGGTCATACATATAAGTAAGCAAACAAACCAGAAACACATATGCTCCTACTAAGGATCCCACAAGAACACTAAACTACTAAACCATTATAAATGCTGATGACTAAGGGCAGACCTCTAAAGCCTCCTTGAACTCTGCAGGACCCCAAAAGTGCTGATCAATTGGTTCTCTGGACCATGTTCTTCTCGTGTCTCTGACCCCTCTGTTTTTCCTGGTGTGATTCTTCCCCCCTCTCTGCCACAGGATACTCTGAGCTCTACCTAATGTATGGTTGCATTTGCTCCCATTAGTTGCTGGATGAATCTCTCTGGCCTCTTTGATGCTGATACATCTAGACTCCCACCAGAACACTTTGCATGTAGAACAAACTGTAGGTCAAAGATTTTGTGGCTAAGTTTGTGTCCTAATCCCTCCACTTGATGCCTTTTTTGGTTATATAGTTATGAATGTAATAAAATTGTGACATATTAAGCAATAATTTATAAATAAAAATAACTGGTTATTCTAAAATTTTAGCTTTAGTAACTTTATTAAGCATTTGTAATTTTCTTCCCTCTCCCCAAAAAGTTGCTTTGTTAATTCTATTTTCTTTTGTAAACCACACTAGTCTTATACTTGTAGTTCCTGAGTTTCCTAGCAGGTCATTAAGACAAACATCTTGAAGACCTTTGTGTTGGTTGCCCTTGTCTAATTTTCTATATGTCACTGTTGATTTCTTCTTTGTCTTTGAGATCACCAGATATCCATTATGTTAAGTCAATTCCTAAGGATTTAGTACTTGATAATATCATCACAATATGTCTTTCCTAAGAATCTTGTTTATTAAAGACTTACTTTATTCAGCTACAATTAAAATAACCACTTTTACTTCCTGTGGATACAGGTGAATCTTTGTGTCTTGAATATATGTTAATAAAAACAACAAAGGAATGAAATCACTAGTTTAGGGGGATTATTTAGCTGTTAAAGGACCTGCTAGGCAGGTCTTAAACCCTGATTTAGAGTCTATATAAACAGATAGTCATGGTTACACTCACGTATACCAATCACTAAAAAAATTATAAGGTTGGGAAAGTAGTATTTTTTCATGGACCCAGGTCACCTCCATCAGTATTACTTCAAATTCCGTGTTTTATTGTTACTTATAACTGAGTACAACACAATTGTATATATGTACTGCATTTTCATAATCAATTCATCTATTGATTCGTACTTAAACTATTTACATTTTTTGAATATTGTGAAAATAATAACAATGGATGGATATACAGACATCTCTTTAATAACGTAGAGTCTTTAGAATGTATGAACATTCGTAATATAAGTGGATAATATATATTTTTGGTTGAAACTCCAGGCTAATTTCTATATTGTCTATGCTATGTACACTCAAAACAACAGGGAATAATGGTGATTATTTTTGCACATTTGGTAAAATTTTTTCGTTTTTTTATCAAGCTATTCTGAATTTAGACAAACACCAGTACTCATCGTGTTAGCTTTGAATAGAATTACTTTTTTTCTAGTATATGTTTTTGACATATTTCTCTACTTGAGGAGGAAGGCTTATTTATTTTTCTAGTTCATGTACTCAATTTTACTTATTTACAGGCCTTGTCTTGTACCAATAATTGACTGTCTAGATTAACATAATTTAATAGCATTATTGTGGATAGTGACACTTCCAGTAATGTTCTTTCCATTAAGTATTATTTAGTTTATCTATGGTCATTTGTGTTTTTAATATAAATGTATGGAGTTTCTCTAGTCAAATTGTCATTAATTTTTTTGGGAATTTATTTCAATCTGTATGTTAGTTTTGGTTAGATGCACATTCTTTTAATATTAATTCAGCCCATCCAGGATCTTAGAATGTGTTTCTAGCAGACAGCATAAAATCTCAGATAAAAATGTAGCCCTTAAAACAGATTCCAATGGAATAAAAGAGTCAGTAGGAAATACTCTAAAAATATGTATTCCAAAACATTGGAAAATAAAAAAGAGGAAAATTACTAAATGTTTATGGTTTAAGAAATACAAACTCAGAAGATATAGTTTAAACAATACAAACAATTTAAACAATGATTAATAAAGTCAAAGCTGTAATTAAGGTCTCCCAACAAATATAAATCTATAACAAGATAGATTTTCTGCTGACCTATAGAAAGTCTGTGCAAACCAAATGAAAATATTCACAACTTTTTTTCAAAAAAAACAGAAAAAAAATTTCTGAATCTTTTTATTATGAATAAAGTCATATTTTTTATCCATGTACCCCATTGTTCAATCTCCCTTCCCTCTCACTACCCTCCCAGTCACTCTCTCTTCTCCCCATCTCCATATCTCCTCCCCAGTAAGGACAGGAGATCCCAAGGTCTCAAGGAGGCTTAGTTCAGTATCCACTCCCAGCAGATCTACTTTCCTCACCCCAACATCAAGACTGAGTCAGGTGTTCCTCTGGAGGGAATGGGCTCCAAGGTGCCAGTCCAAGGTGTATCAGATCCCAAGCTGTTCAGTGGTTGTGGTTTGCCTCTTGGGAATGCTTTGTTTTTTGTTTAAATACCACTAGTGAGGGAGTACATCCCCTGCTTTTCTTTCTGGGTTTGTGATACCTCGCTGAGGAGGATATTCTCCAAATCTATCCATTTGCCTGCAAATTTTAGGATATAATTTTTCTTATTGCTGAGTAGTACTCCATTGTGTAGATGTCAAGATAATCCTGAATACACACACACACACACACACACACACACACACACACATAGATCAAGGTGTTAATGGTCCCACTGCAAATGAGAACAAGCATTATGCTGACTACATAACCTTGTTATTTAGAGCCCATTCCTCTAATAGGATGCCTTACTCAGTCTTGATACATGGAGAAAGGAATGGGTCGTGCCTCAACTTAGTATGTTATCTAGTGTTGTATACTCAAGGAAGGTCTTAACCCCTTTGAAGAGTGTACTGAGGGTAGGGTGTGGAAGAGGGAGAGCAGGAGACAAGGAGGGGAAGCAGTGGAGTATATGCAAAAGGAATATTATTAATAATTGAAAATACTTTTTTGATCTTGTAATTATTATCTAAAGATTGGTTATTATATTCTAATTCTATAATGTCCCCTTTCCATTTCCTGCCTCCACTTCCTGATATACCTTTCTGCTTTCTTCTGAATGCACAGAATGTTTTCATTACATTTTATTATATTACAGAAAATTTCAGCCCATTAAATACAGAGATGTTGAGCCCATTCAGAACTGATATGTCTACATTATAACTCATGTAGTTAATTCTCAGCTATCATTGTGGAAGAGAAATTATAAGATAAGAATAGCAAGAGGAACATGGTGTTTTCTGTGTAATCTTTTCTCCCAGGAATGCCAGAGGTTATATCCATGAAGTCTTATCAAATTTGAAAGTGCTTATATTTTTTTTTTATTTTCCTCTATGGATGGTTACTTCTGTAGCAAAAATGTTTGAGTATTAACATTTGTGGTTGTGAATATTGTATTCACTTTAAAATATTTAAGAGTTGCAAATACTTGTTGTGAATATGAGCTATAATAATCTTTTCATTTTATGGTATTGATTAAATTTATAGTTTATACATTGATGTTTGAATCATCATTGATATATATTTGGAATTTTAATATTATTTATCTCTATAAAACAGGATAAAAAATTTATTATTCATAAAAATATAGTTGACAGTCTCTGAAATATATTTGAGTTTGCTATGAAAGCCATGCCAGACAGTCTGCTTTATTTGAATGAAAGCTGAAAAGAGATAGTTCTATGACCAGTATTGTTTTATTTGTTTGATTACAGTAATTTAACTGAAAAAAGTAGGGCACAGTACTTTCTCTGATAGTGTCCAAACAAAATTGCACAGAAATGTACTTTAATGTCAGTTTATAAAATATCCTTCTAGGAGGTAAAATAAAGTGTGCAAAAAATAGGTTTCAGACTACTGTCATAGCAAGCTACCTCATTTTGTAGTTAGACTTGCAGATGGTCTCTGGCAACATTTTATTAAGGGGGTAGTATTTTGTAAACATTTCAATTTTTCATAACAGAATGTCAAGAAAAATTGATGAAATATTTTATTTTCATAGTTTGGCTTGATGATAAAATTTTCTATGGGTGATTTTTCCAGAGACTTTACTTTGGTGATAGACATAATCATATTACTGCTAATTTTAAAAGAATTTTAAATTAGTAAATAGCAATTGTATATTGACCTAGGTTAAGTCATGTTTCTTCATTTTTGTTTTTGACAAAAAGAAATAGCAGCTATAGGGACATTACCAAGTGTAAAAATTTTGTTTATAAAGGTTTGTTGAAAAGAAAATAGTCATTACAGTATTATTTTCCTGTTTATTCAATATCTATGAGATTCAAATTTTCAATTGTGTCACTCCATAAACCAAAAGTATAACTAATTAAATATATAGCTAGTCAGATGTAGTAATATAATATTCAAGTGTCAGTTTATAGATCATTGTCTTCCTGATCAAAGACAGTCTAATTAAGTTGTTTTTGTTTTTTTTTTTTTAAAAAAAAACTTTATTTATTTATTTGCCTTGGTGTTTGCCTGGAACTGGAACTACAGACAGTTGTTAGCTGCCATGTGGGTGCTGGGAGTCAAACCCGGGTCCTCTGGAAGAGCAGACGGTGCTCTTAACCACTGAGCCATCTCTCCAGCCCCCTAATTAAGTTTTAGATGAATTAAGAAATATATTTCTTCTGTATGTCATCGGATGTATTACATTTATGATTAAACTACATTTTGTTTTAGTCTTTTAAATAATAATCCATAACACAGGCATAACTTCAGAGGTCAGCTCTTTTAAAACTTCTGCACTGCATGGGGTAAAAGAAAAGAGTGAAAGAAAACCATAGATACTTTTGAAACATTTTTATGTCCTTACTCTTACTTTTGAATTACACATAAAAATTAAAACAAGAAAGTTTACTTCTTTCATTAAAAAGTTATTGATTTTGAAATGATGTCTTTTCTTTTCTTAAATCTTTCTTTTAATATATACAAACATTTATATGTCAGGTAGGAATTTATAGTCCTATGAAACACCAAAAGTAACTATTAAGCCCTTATCTAAGGCCATACCTCTCTGAAAAATCCCTCTTTATCAGAAATCACTATCAGCTCATTGCTGTGGGGGAGATGATGCTAGCCATTTGAGGAGCAAGTTGTAATAGAATGCAGGTAAAATCTGCTGATACATAGATTAAAAGAAATGGGTTAATTTAAGAAGTAAGCCTTAGCCATAGACCAAACAGATTATAAGTCATATTAAGTCTTTGAGTGATTATTTTATAAATGGCTGTCTGACCTCAAGACTGGGCAAAAAAGAAAAGCTAACATTCTACAGCTAATAAATATTTTTATGTGAAAAAAACAAGGACCACTGTGATTAATACATTGAAGAATGAACACTATTTGAGAAATATACTGCACTGGATATTAAAACACATACCAATTTAACTGAAAAAATATATGCATGTCACTGAATAATTTTATACTGAATAATTTTATTTGAACTTAACTAAAGCTAGAGACATATTAGAACTAGAAATATCAATTAAAAAACTACCCCCAACAGATTGTCTTGTAGGCTAACCTGTAGTAAATTTTCTTGCTTTATGATTAATGTATTAGTGCCCAGATCATGGTAGTCAGTGTCATACTTGGCTGAAATGTGCTGGATACTCTATGAAATCAGGTTAGCAACCCATTATAATCATACCAGTAAGTGGCACCACTCCATGGCCCCTAGATCTGTTTGGATTCATGTTGAATTTCTGTTATTATTTTGTTTTATGATGGACTGTGATGTTGAGCTTTAAAATTGTAATAAACTTTTTTTATTACCAAGATTGTTGGTCATGGTGTTTTTTATTAGCAATGGAAACTCTAAAACAGAAATTGTTGCCAGAAGTGGAGTATGTGACAGATACGATTTTATGTTTAGGAGAGTATTGTGGTAGAATTTGATCCAGAGATGCCATTGAATGTTTTCTGTTTTCTGCTTAATGATGCTGTGAAAAGTTGAAAGATAATACTGAGAAAAATGCAGACAATTGCAACCTGTGTTGTGAATTTATATGAAATGAGTGGGATTTCCTCACTATGAGGGTTTTTTGTATGAACTTTTTCTTAAAATTCTGTGATATATGGTCAGAAGAGGCTATAGAACTAGCTGTGATTAACAAGAGAGTAGGGCTTCTGAAGTAAAATTTCTGCTTCACTGAGGCAATTGATGGTGGTTGTTTGATGCTTTCAAATCAGCTGGAGTTAAGAAGAGACCAAAGACCAGTGTCAATGGTGCAAAATCTTTAAAGAATATTTTCTCACACTCAGCACACAGAAGCTTTAGTTTAGAGGGGGTTGAGAATGCATCTCATGCTGGCAGCTGAACTTGGTAATGTGTAAGAGTCACTCAGTATGGACTGGTTTTGAAAGCATGAAGAGGACATACAAAGTAACTGAGGTTTCGCATTGTTTGGAGGGCAGATAAAGTGTAAAAGTACAGATGAGACATATGGAAAAATGCTGGACGATGGTTCTCAAATAAAGATTAGCATCCACTTTAAGAATAGGAAAATGTATGTTGCTAAATAGTAAGTCAAATTTAAGAAAGATTCATATCATACTCACTCCTTTCATCATAACAGTTCTTTGGAGACTTTCATGAGAGTTATTGTTCTGAGTTTTGGGACAGAAGGAATGTTGCTGAAATGAAAAGACAAAGTTATATCAGAGTAGGTGCAGCAAAAGCAAAATTATAAAAAAAAAAACTAAGTCTCTAAAGGAAAACTAAAGAAAATATTGATCATATGTGTATATGTTTTACAACATAAAAAGAAAATATCATTGTTTCTGTTTAAAATTGGGTCAAATTTAAATCACTCCAGACAAGAAGAGAAAAGGTATTTCCTGGTTATGTGACCATTTCATATTTAAAAAAAAAAAAAAAAAAAAACAGCATACCATAGAATGTAGGTAAAATTAGATAACTTACTTGAATGAGTAAGAAACATGTCTTCTTTTCATTTTCTCATATAAGAAATTTAATAATTTTATATAATGTAAAAGACTTTATTTCAGGGCATCAGGTGGCAGTAATTGGTTTATCCTACATTAAATTATTGTAAACATTACTTGAAAATAAAGCCAAGAAGATGAGGGACTGATTTTGACACATACTTTTGTTGCTTTTAGTGCATAACCAGGTGGCTACATGACTTTAAGTTTGTGCCTTTAATGCATCCTACGATAGAAGCCTGTGGAGAAAATAACTCATGTTATCATGATTAGAGAACACAGAAAGACAGAGAAATATGTGCATTTTATTAACCCCTGATGAACATGGCCTCTATGATTTAACTTCCACAAACTATGTGAACATCTTAATGTTCTCCAACTCAATATTATTAAGGACTGAGCGACATTTAAGGCATTATTATTGCTATCATTTATATATTTCACATAGTATATAAGCATTACGTAGTTATGCAATACAAAAAATAACAAATACTAGCATAAATTCAGACACATTGAGACTTAATTGTGACAACATTTCACATTCTATGTAAGAATGACAAGTAACCAGAGTGTTTATTTCCTGGATTATGAAGTGGTGCTGATTTTGCCTATTTGTGCTTTTTATGAGCTGTTCTATCCTGTACCTAATATTGTATGTCTTTATACAATTGGGAAAAAGTGCTGTGCAACATTATTTATCACAGTGTATCTAAAAAATTATAAGGTTAAACAAAGAAAGTAAATTAGTATATTTTAATGACTGAAAGTTTCTAGATGATTTATTTAAGAATAAACTCAACAGATCTTATCATCATTCATAAGATATAATGTAAGCCCTAAATAATAGTGTCTCTCTGATATCATCTGATGTTTTTGATATTTTTCCAACTGTAGAATTAAGAGATACAAATAAACTTCCCAAATTTATTTTAATTTTATAGTATTGTATGTATTTTAAAATGTAATAGAATACTTGCAATATATTCCACATGTATCAAACAATTCAGTTACTCTTATTTAGAGTTCATTTAAAATGATTAATTAAATATAAGTTAACATGATACATTTAGAATTCTCTTTTAAAATAGTTTATTAATTTGCATATTTTATTTACTCATTATATGTACCTGTTGTGAGTATACATGTATATACATACATATGTGTGTGTGTGTGTTTGTGTGTGTGTGCATGCTAACTCACATTCATGCATATACTCCACTACTTACATATATAAAAAGACAACTGGGTAAGTCAGTTCTTTTTTTCTACAATATAGGTCCAAGGGATTGAATTTGTTATATTGATGAAAAGAACCATTAATTGTGGAAGCATCCCATCAAATTAGAATACCCTTAAAGACCTCTCCTTATGAACCTGGTACACCTTTGCAGCATAAACACATAGAGCATCTTAAAAGAAATCATTGAGTAATTGTTTTCAGTAAGTACATAGTAAATAATAAATTAAAATATACTTGGTAACTATATTATATAAAGTTTATAACACAATAAAGTACAACATAGATGAATATGGGATTTTCTTTATATGAGTAATTCAATCAGACACACAGAATAAAAAACAGCATGTTGGAAGATGTTGATGTCATAGAACACAAATAACATCAAAATTAGAAAAACTGGGAAAAAAATCACTAAAAATTTGGTGGTAAAGAATTGCAATTTAATTCATCTAGAGACATCAAAAAATACTATAAAATTCGATTGTTATTTGAGCAAAGTATGACATTGGAATAGTTTATTTTGGAAGAAATGCTAATTTTAATAACAATTTCTTGGAAATTGAACACAACAGTGATAGACATCTGCTTTTTTATCCTTCATGGGATAAGTATGTCCCAAAATATTTTGTTGTAAGAAGACTAACTAGACATACTAGCAAGAACAGATGTTACAGAATCTGAAATCAATAAGAAGTGAATATAAACCCATTAAATTTAATAAAATTTGTTTATATAAAAAATACTAAAATAGAGTAGTGTTCCACAGCAAGACTGGTTTCTACATATTGCTCCCAATCTTGTGAATATATTATTTGGGGACACTGAGTAAAATAATGAAAGACAGAGCCAGCCATAACTTTTGCAGTTGGCCTTAGCTAAATGAGCATTTGAGAAATTGTGATGGTTGACTCTCTAATATAGTGGCTAAGATTTAATCAAATATTTATAGGTTGTCATTATATGTTGTATATAACATTCTAAAGGAGGTATGGGTCCTGCATATGTAGACCAATTTCAACAAATATTAGTTAACTGTCAGAGACAATTTTAATCCAAATGCACTTTTATCCTTCATAACTAATGAAATAAAATGTTTTATTATAAAACAAATAATAAGAGTTTGAATGTGGCAGAGACACATACTAGCAAGGAACAAGAATGAAAAATAGAAATAAGCTTTTCTCAGGCTGCCGGGAAGATGGTGGACATTCCGACCGAAAGTGCTTACCAAAAGCAGCCCACAATCTTTCAAATTAAGAAGCTTGTTCTGTTTGGAGAAACCGGCAAGGAAAAACTCCCTCGGTACTATAAAAAGTCGGTTTAGGAGTCAAGACGCCTAAGGAGGCCATCGAGGGCACCTACATAGACAAGAAATGCTCCTTCACTGGTAACATCTCCATCCGAGGTCGTATCCTGTCTGGTGTCGTTACCAAGATGAAGATGCAAAGGACCATTGTCATTGGCTGTGACTATCTCCATTATATCCGAAACACAATCATCGCTTTGAGAAGCACCACAAGAACATGTCTGTGCACCTGTCCGGGTGTTTCAGGGATGTATAGATCAGAGACATTGTTACCGTGGGAGAGTGTAGGCTCCTGAGCAAGGCGGTGCGCTTTAAAGTGCTCAAGGTCACCAAGGCTACTGGCACCAAAAAGCAATCTCAGAAATTCTGAGAGGACTGACCAACTCCCTAGAACAAATAAAATTATTTTCCATCTCACAAAAAAAGAAAAGAAAAATAGAAATAAGATATATAATTCACTGACAGTGATTTTTAAAGGATTTATTTATTTTTATTCTGTTCATTATTAATATTTGCCTGCAAGTATGTGTATGTATCACATGTGTATTTGGTTATGTAGAGGCCAGAAAAGTAGGAAGTAATTCCAGAAAATGTAGCTACCATTGTGAGCATCAATTTCGGTGCCTGGAAGCCAAACCAATTCCCCTGCAATTATTTTTAACTGTAGAACCATCTCATCAACTCTACTGGTAGCATTTGTATTATACAAATAACTCTTAGAACTAAGTGTGAAGATTCTTCATGTGACAAAGTAATTTATGCTACCAGTGCTAAAATTCTACTTTATATATCTTAATATAACAAAGACACATAAATATACACACACCCTATTCTGAGTGAAAAAAATCTATATTTCACATGATATAAATTAGAGATTAAAAGTCAAGATATAACAGGAATACTGTTATATTCCCACGTTGCATAATCTAAGTTGACTGGAATTTTTTTCTTATTATTTTTAAGGCTGGAACCAACATTCAAAATGAGTATAATTTTTAATGATATCTACTTATATTATCTCTTTCCAATGTCTAAAATATTGTTACCAAAAAAGAAACCCATGTAGATATTTAGATAGCTCTAATTCTTTTCATTATTTATCTCTCAAGCATACATACAAACCAATGTGTACAGAATGGTATGAAGCCTACTTAGAAAGGTTGCTTAGCAGGAATTTGTGGCCATAGTACATCTGTGGGTATTAGTTGTGACCTAGAGTGTTTTCTTCATCTGTAGTGGAGTCTAACCTGGCTTGAGGTCTTTTAGATTTAATTTTGTATGTTCTATGTATTTCAGAGAAAAGAGACACAGAAAACAGTTATTTTCATTATTTAATATACCTACATAGGAAAAAAAACTAACTACAACTATTGTTAAAATTGAAGCTGTGTTTATCAAGTTTCTACATTTATGATATTCTCAATGCTGTATCTTTTTAAATAAACATCTATAAAATACAAAAACCCCTCATATTACACATAAGATATAAAATCATTTAGCCCTGCATGAGGACATCTAATTATAAACAGAATTCCACACAGGCCTTATTAGCTGGTTTCACATCTGAATCTAACTTTTTGCTCTTTGGCTTTCTATGGCATTGCTTCAATGAGGTGTAGCATTTACATAATCAAAGCTTCCCACAGCTCTTTTCTGAAATGAATGGAGCTCTGTGGGAATGGCTAAAAGCACAGAGCATATAAGAAGAAAACAGTAACAGTGAAAACAAAACTAAAACCTCAAATCTGACACTTACAAGGGAAAAAAAAAACAGCATAAAGTCTGACTCTACCGTTCTTATTACATGGTTTGCAGATACACATTTTGTCTTTGATCCAACTGTTTATTTTATTATTTAATTTGAGGAACTAAACTTCAAACATTATGCTAATCTGAAAGCTAGTGATTAAACATGTTATCAATGTTTTTAATAAAGCATTTTATTTTTTTATTTTATTATACATTCAGTTTTAATATGACAAGATAAGCTTAGGGTTTTAAAAAGTTACCTTAAAATTTAGTATGAGATAGTACTAATATGTCATCATCTATTATACCACCCAAATGTGCATGAATATTACCAGTAGCCTGAATTTGAAGAGAAATATATTTCAGAGAGTCTTAGGGTCCATGTATTAGTTTTATTTGGTTCATTTTCTTAAGCACAGAATGGTTCACCTTTATTGTCCTTCTATCTAGAAAACAACTTCTCCTGTAGTAACTAGCAGACTTAATGGGAACCTACAAACAAAAAGAAAACAGTCAGGCTGAATTGACTGTCTCAACACTGTAAATGAGCTGTTCTTACAGTGTTGCTTTAACTGCTTATCAGAGGAAGGCCTTGTGACAGCCCAGAAGAATCCAATTTAATAACAACAAAAACAAGAAGTTTTGCTTTGCTTTAATTAAAAGAGTAAAGAAAATTTTAATGATGAAGAAAGGGTGATTAGTGATTGCAGAGTAAATACACTAAATAAAACAGCTCCGTTAGCCTTCATTATTTCTCTTTTGCAACTTCAAAGGACACTTCTAATAGCTTGAGTCATGTTGCTTTGGTGCCAGAAGAGTTTTGATTGATCTCAGCAAATTTGGTACCTTTTCACAACCAGTGGTAATGCTCTTTCAAAAACCTCTCCATGTGTCTAAGATACTCTCTGTCCTCAGCTTTATTTTATTAACCTTTAATGAAATCAATAAATCATAAACTTCTGAAATTATTTTCACAATGAAACCATTGTGTAACTAAAGCTATTATGGGACCATGCATTATTTTTATTGGCAAAAAGAAATATAAATTTGTTTCTGTGTATCCCAGAATATTAATATTTAATAAACTCCAAGGAAGATAGTTTATCTTTAAGACATCTGGGTATAAAATGTGACCCAAAGTACTATTTCTTTTTCCTTTATGATTTCTTCTTTTCAGCTTTGCAAAGTAAAATTTTCTAATACTGATTATTAAGACATTCATTGGAAAGTTTGTTTATATCAACCTTATTAATGACATAAGAAGAATAAAAACTAGTTTAAACTTGCTTCTAAAAAGTAGTTTCTAAATACAGGTTCAAAATACTGATAGTACAACCAGTCAGTAATTTTGAAGGCTCTGCATAAGTTCTCAACTTTTCTGTATTCAGTGTGTTGTATATGTGTTGTCTTCATGAGAAGACCTGACTGTAATTTTGTAAAGGCAACGCAATAGCCTTGGCAGAAGCCTGAGTTGCCTGAGGATTCCTATGGGACCACTGTGGCCAACATCTTTATTAAATGGAATTCAATTCCAGTGCTGGAAGCTTCATTTAAATGATATCCAGTATAGATTGCCCTCACATGTATATATATATATTAGTAAACTGCTACAGTGTAAGATTCCATATGATCCATAAATTGACCCTTAGTTTTAGATGCTATCTTCATATTCTCTCTCTAATTCCTCCTTCACATCCCCATGCTGATGGTCTCCTTCCATTTGCTGTCACAGATGGTAAACACCAATGCAGCTATACACCCTTTGATCTACGTAACAGTCTGCTTAAGCTAGTGCAATAGTGATATAAGTTTGTGGGAGTGACCATGCAATATCTGATTGCCTTTGAGACCCACTTCATGAGCAAAACTTTATTCCCAACACTGATCAGATAATGATAGACCTGAGACCAGATAGTCCAGACATAGGGAGAAAACCAAATTGGGCTGTTTTGCTAAAAGTAGCAAAAGATGACTTCTAGTGATACTTTGTTATAGATCAGTACCTCTCTTGAGTGATGTTCACTCAAGAGAACATCAGACAAGCTTCTTCCTTTAGCAGATAGAAACAAATACTGATACTCACAACTGGATAGTTTGCAGAGAGACCTTGGAAACTTCATCTCTAAATAAGATATCTCCAACATATCCCTCTCCTCAAGACTCAGGTGACGGAATAAGATTCAGAAACAAAATAAGAAAAGAGGGAATGAAAAAAAAAATCTGGATAGCATGTAGAAAAAAATAAATAGCTCCAAGCCTATTACCCTGCACAAAACTAAAATCCAAGTGGATCAAAGACCTCAACTTAAAACCATGTATGCTGAACTTGATAGAAAAGAACATGGGAAATACCCTCTAACACGTTGGCAATGTGGTCACTTCTTAAATATAACACCAGTAGCACAGACAACAACAACAATCAATAAGTGGGATCGTCTGAAACTGAGATGTCTCTGGAAGACAAAGGACACAGTCATTAAAACAAAATGACAGCCTACAGAATGGGAAAAGATTTTCACTAATCCTACAAGTGATAGAGAGTTGATCTTAAAATATGTAAAGAACTCAAGAAACTAAAGCCCAAATCCTTGAATAACCCAATCAAAAAATGGGGTTCAGAACTAAAAAGTTAATTCTCAGCAGAATTACAAATGGCTGAAAGGCACTTGAAAAAAATGTCAACATCTTTACCCATCAGAAAAATGGAAACCAAAACAATTTTGAGATGCCGATTTACACCTGTCAAAATGACTAAGATCAAAAACACAGATTACATCCTATGCTGGAGAGGATGCAGCACAAGGGGAACACTTCTCCATTGTTTGTGGGAGTGTAAACTTGTTCAGCCTCTCTGGAATGCATTATGGCAGTTTCTCAGAGAACTGGGAATCATTCTCCCCAAAGAACCAGCAATACCACTACTGGGCATATACCCTAAAGACACACATTCACACCCCAAAAGCATTAGTTCAAATATGATTATAGCAGCATTATTCATAACATCAAGATCCTGGAAACAACCTAGATGCCCCTCAACTGAGGAATGGAATAGCAAACTGTGGTACATCTACCCAAAGGAGTACTACTCAGCAGTAAGAAAAAAATGATATCCTAAAATTCCCAGGCAAATGGATAGATTTGGAGACTATTCTCCTGAGTGAGATTCCACAAAAGCAGAAGGATAAGCAGGAGATGTACTCACTCAGTAGTGGACTTTAAGCAAAATCATTCTATTTTCATTGAAAGATGATAGATGAATAAAGTGATTTAAAACACACACCTACACACACAGAGTCACAAAGCAAAACTGTAGAAGCGTTGCTTAACAGAAATTTGTGGTGGCCATAATGTATCCATGGGAATTAGCTATGACCTACTCTGCCTTCTTTATCTGTAGCTGAGCGTAACCTGGCTTATTAAGAAGCTTTAGATTTCATTTTTTATGTTTCATGTATTTTAGAGAAAAGAGAAATTTTATACTGTATGGGTTTTAAAAAAATCTATTCTGAATGTTCTGCTTTTTTATATAATGTTTCATATTGACCTTTATAAAAACAATAAAAAATATTTCCTGACAGAAAAAAAGAAATCAAGAAATCAAGCCTTTTGTGAACAATGCCTTCTACAACAGGACACATACACACCTATGAATTCACAAAGACTTTACCTGCATCCTGCATTCACAGAGTGTACTCAGATCTCTGCTGCTTGTTTCTCAGCATAGAAAAAAAGAAATACAAGTGTATCTGGAAGCTAGTCTTATTTGATACTAGCTGTGAATAAAAAAACCCTAAAAACTTGTTTTATCCAGTGGAATCTCATGTCAGGAATGTTTTTATCCTTACAAGTCCTTGTGTTTGTATGTGGCATCTAGTTTTGTGTTTTGATGAGATTTCTGTGTATATCAATGATGAATATGTATGTCTATGCAACTATATGTGTTTCTAATGCTTTTTCTTGGTCTTTTTTCCTTTGTTTATTTTTGTTTTTCTTCTTGTTTCAGTTTGATAGTTTTTGTTTTTTCTATTTTATTATATTATTATTCTTTAGATGCTTGCTTAGTTTCTAATTCAAGAAAAGAAGTATTTGGATTCAGATGAGCTGATCTCAAAGCAGTTGGAGAATGAGAAGTTACAATTATAATATATTGTATGAAAAGAGTATGTTTTTAATAAAATAATAAAATAAAATACTGATAGGAGAAACAAAAAAATCTTGAGGATTATGCCAATAATAGAATGCTTGAGTTCATTAACTTCTTAATGCTAGTGTAGAGGGTGGGTGTTGTATGTTAGAAAGACATAGAAAATACACCTACTTGAAAAGTTATGTTATAAAGAGCAAATATGCAGTAAATTACTGGTAATCTTTATTTTTATTTGCTTATTCATTTCATAGTATTGGTTCAATGGAAAGTTTTCTGCAATTTAGGGAAGTTATCTGTAACTGAGTTACATCCTGCACCTGATCAGTCAGTCAGTCTTCGACATATTTCAATTGTGACCTTTGAATATAAAGATGCCACAAAAGGTACTCTCTATACACTTCCTCTTAACTATTGAGCCATTTTCCAGGCTCTAAAGTAGCCTTTTTTTAATGGTAACACTACTGCATTTTTAATTAGAACAGTAAATATTTCATCAGATATTTGACAACTTTAAATGAGTATGATGCAATCACTAGAACCATATTAAAAACTGGAACCCAGAGAATATTTTTAAAACACAGAAGATAAATTGCAATTTTTATTACATGTTAAGCAACAATGAATTTGGAAAATATTCTAGCAATCTATGTATAAAGAACTGTATTATGTATCCATAATTTAATTAAATTAAAAATCAATAATCATTGTGTAGTAAAATGGTGAAAAATCAACTTATTTGGTGAGATCTTTTAGTATTTTCCAAAGAACTGATGTATAACTTTAAAAATTTTCAGAAAACAAAGTTTCAGTCTTTAAAATAAAATTAATTTTATACATTTGATAAAATATTTTAAAAATATTTAACAGTAATAAACACTTGTAATTATTGTATTTGTATGTGTATATATGAGTGTCTATGTGTCTTGTGTTTGTGCATGTTCTTCTGTCCATGGCAGTTTGGCTGTGAAGTGATATTCTCCATATGAGAATATAGGGTTACATTCTGATGTCCAGAGATTTTTGTTTTAATATTAGATTTTAAAATGATTATATAGCCTTGGGCTTGATTAATATAAATCTCAACTCATTAATCAACACTTTAACAGTTCCTCCTAATGCCTTCTTTAATAGTTTTGTAAACAGAATTAAAGAACACTGAAGTAGATTTTCAATTAAACTTGATCAAGAAAGTTAGCTGTATTTTTACTGGGGGAAACAAAAATAAAACAAAGGCAAACATAGCTTTTCTTATGAGAACAGTATAACTTTAATGCAGCCTGGGTGGTTAAATACAAAGTGTAATTTACATCATTATTATCAACAATTATTATACTGTATTAAAGTCTACAGTGCTGGCATGATACAAAATATTTTCCAAATGTTACATTGCTTACATCACCAGTATTTGAATACATGGTAGTATAAAATTGAAGATAAGCAGCAAACAGATATAAATAAGTTTTTTCCGGTTTTTCATTCTATTGAGAATTTGCTAATTAGAAGAATGCAAAACTTCCATACACAGACTTTCAGATTGTTATTTAGTCTTATTTGCTACCATGATTCTTCTTGTACTTTACTTAGAAAATAAAATAACACATACTCTGGACAAACTATAAAAAAAAACACTATTATGTATCCTGTGAAAAAAATGAATGATGCCAAAATAATAAAGTTCTTGTTGATTATACTTGTTTTAATTTTAGTTTTGAGAATATGATGACATGTAGGCTGTACTAAAGCATCCACGCATAAATATTGAAGTCACCAGTGAAAATTTAACCAATATGATATGATTTACTGTTCCAAATTGAACTGTAGGTTAATTTTTAACATTTACCTCTCTGAATTATAGGACAGGTTTTTCTTCTTCTTCTGTATGTCAGAGAATGATGGGCGTCATCTCTTTAATTATAAATATCCCTGTTTCCTGGACTAGGAAATGACTTAGCCATCAAAAGGATCTTCAGTACAAAGTTCATCTTTTTTGTTTGCTTCTTCCTGTACATTTTGAAAGGAGAGTTCTATATTCCTGGAATAGAATAAAATAAAATAAAACTATGTCAAGACAACACAATCCTGTCAAGCTGTCAAAATGTACTTCCGATGACCTTATGAACTAGTACTTGTAAAGCTACAATACATTCAGGGAAAAGAGGATAGGTTTTGTTGTTCCTCTTGCTTTTCAACTAAGGTTTTAACTTGAAATATATATTGTATAGTCAGAAGATAATATATCGCTGATCAGTTTTCTTTAATATTCTCTATGTAAATATAATATTAATGCATCTACTTTTTAAGCTAGAAAATTATTTTCTAGCAAAAATATTATTCCAAAATATAGTCATTAGAAAATATAGGGCAAATCTTAGTTTAGAGCATTTCATAGCTTTTTTTCTCTATGTATTTGTGTTATGAAGTACACATATTGGATTTTTTTTAATCTATGGGTCACAGGGAAAGTACTATAAACTAAAGTAGTATAATATGTTCTTTGTCTGCTGAAGCCAACATTAATGCTATTTACTGTCTGCTAATATTTTTTTTATTCCAAACTCCTCATTTAAATCCTCTTCCATGTTTTTCGCATTTTCCATTCAAACTACATTTATTTTTTTCCCACTCTTGAGAATCTTGTCTATGATTATTTTTGCTTTTCTGCTCAGTGCAGTTTCTCTGGGCTATAGATCCACATGTGAAGTTTGAGAGTTATGAGTAACATTGCACTGAAGAAAAAAAATGCCTGGAAAATGACTACTATTATATTTCTACAATCCCAAATGATAGAAAAATTGTTGATATTTTACAAGATTTCTGAATGAAAGAGATACAAGTCACTGTTTAATCAATAGACATCATGCCAGTAATGATCTTTAGACATACAAATAACTGAAAGCTGTGACAAGTAATCTGCCTTGCACCTCAGCTGTAGAGTTTCTGTGTCTACAGTTCAAGGTAGGTTCCTGTGGACAATGGTGCGCCTCAATTCTAGAGCACATGATTGAAAAAAAGAGTCAACAGAAAGATATCTGAGTCAAAGATTTCCTGATTTTCTGTATCAACACTATTTTGAATTGTGGTCATTTTATCTAGTTTTCACTGATAATTAATAAACAAACCTATTCATCCAGGTATCCCAGAATGCCAGTTAAATAATTAATTAATTTAATGAATTATTAATATCAAATTATAGCTTTAAGTTGATATCACAAATAACATTTCTTTATAAAATTTATTCTGAGCCTAACTTATTTATTAGTTCAAAAGAAATAAAAAATAAATTTTAAACAAAATTTTAACTATTAATTTTATACTGAAGAGTTTAATTCTCTTAGTAATGACTGCATAACAATACTGGAAACAAGAAAGTTTCTTTTGTTTCTTTATGCATGCCAAAACATGTGCAAACACAAGAAGAAAAATACTAGTACATTAACTTGCTGTGATTTTCTGTGATTCATAAGCTTAATTTAGTTAAAAAATAAATATTACCATTATATAAATTACAATTTATACATTTCATCTTGCTGTGTTATTCTTAAATGAGTGGCATCATAAATTACATTACCTGAACACAGTAATTTAAAAACATAAATGCATGTGTTATGGTTGAAGTTCTTGATTTACATACAGTTTAGTCACACATGAACAGATAATTTTCTATAGGTAATTATGCATAAAGAAATGTCAAGGGTAAAGCTCTGATTTAACATATGGATATGTTTCCTTGGAGTGAATTTTCTACAACAACACAGTTTATTACAACTTTTAAAATTAACTTTTAACATTTCATAAAATTAACATTTCAAGGTAGTTACATGAATAAATAAACTTTTGTAATTTTTAATATTTTCAAAAGAAATATTTCATTAATATTAAAATTGTGTTTTGCTAAACTATGAAAAAAATCTTTAAAGCACATGGATTACACCCTACTTAAAGTTATTCTTTTATAAATTGCTTTTATTTCCTTTTTGTAATGTACAGTTGACAACTTGGCCATCAATTTTTGTTAGTATAAAAGAATTTGTTAAATCACAGTCAAGTACGCACATGGTGTCTCTGTCAGGAGTTACACCCTGGTTCTATTTCCTGATTGGTCAGTTCTTATGTGAAAATGCTGGAGGAACCCGAGCAAGATTCTATGTGCCTTATCAACAACAAAAAAATTATAGACATAGAAAATTGCTGGAAAGAAGAGATTGGTTTTGCAATGAGACAGTAGGAAGCACAACACCAAAGGGCACTCACCTCAGTGCACCAAGAGCATGACTTCACACCAAAGTAAGAAAAAGTTAGCAGGACTGCTGTCCAAAGTGAAAGGAGTGCTTATATACAGTGGCAAAAAGAAAAAGAAAAAAAAAAATACATGTCCAAAGAATAACTGCAGCTGTAGCAAAATGAACACTAACTCAGACATTTTTCACATTGCTGGGGCAAAATGTTGCTTGTTCCTTTCCAGTACCCTGGAAGGTGAGGCAGATTTGGCATGAGCTACAATGATACAATGACACAGACCCAGGAGTCACATTGAAACAAGTAGACTCAATTTATTTGAAGAAGGGGTAAGCCTTATATATCCTCCACCCAGCAGGGTGAAGGGCTGTGTTTTGCTGGCATCAGGCAGCTACAATGTATTCATCTCTTCACTGGTTCAGGACTTCTAACATCAAGACTCTCCTCTGTTGCCAAGGCCCTCAGACAGATCACAAGCTGGCTTATGAGAAAGTGCACACTTATGAGGGGCCTTCATGACATATGAGGAACTACACATGATTTAATTCACTGGTTATAACCAGTTTGAACTGGCCAAGGCTCCCTTGCCCTCAGGCCCTTAGAAGCCTCTATAGATCTTACTTCTGAGCATACATCAATTACCACTAGCTAGCTCTTCATCTTAGGGTGGTATTTCATGGATATTTCTCTAGTTCTTGCTTGTTTTTCCTCCTTAAGCTATTAAAGTCATGTGCACATCTTGTGCACATGTGCAGACACCAATTACCTCTGATACTTAACACTCTTATTCTTTCTTCCGTGACCATTGATGAGCTTTGAAAAGAGGGAATATAATACAGAGGTCCCATTTAGGACTGAGAACTCTACAATCTCTAATGCCCCAATTGCAGAAAATTTGTGTTACATGGTATTAATCATCATCTACTGAGAAAAAGAAGCTTCCCTAAAAAGTGTGAAAAATATACTGATTTTTGTGTATAAATATACATCTTAGGAACAGTTTATTACTACTATATTAGTATGTATATATATCAGAACAATACTATTAGATTATTCCCTATAATTTAGTCAGTCATAAATTTTAAGACAAATTAGTATCATCATTCAAGAATTTTATTTTGCAGCAATGAGAATATCTTCCCAGGCCAATAGTAATTATGGCTAATAGGACTCAAAGCTGTATAAGACTGATTACTACTTCATCCAGTAGTATATATAAAAACTATTTAGCACTGTGAAAAATAACAACTAGGGTTGAAGTATCTGAGTGATTGAAAACTATTTCAGGTTGATCAGTATTCTCAGTTATGTGGATGGTGACATCTTCAACAATACATTCTTACCATCAAATTATAAAGAGTAATAAAGAGTAGCCTTTAATATTTGGAGTAGTGATCAAAAATGCCCCACTTGTAAACATTTTAAAACTAAGTAACTCATACCTGACATTGGGCTTTTCATTTAATATTTTTCTTATTTGTGAGCAGTATTGCTTCACATTTACTATATTTTTATACTATTATATATATATATCCTAACTGTGTATATATATATATATGTATATATACATGGTATTAGGTTTTCAAATTGTGATTTAATAGTCTTCAGTGTTAGTTACGTATTTTCATAAGTAATCCTCAATCTAATATTTGAAATATAGTTAGTAATAACAGAAAATATTTATCAAAGTAAATATTCTGATTTATATAATGTTAATTCAAATATTTAGCAGCTAAATCTTTATGGTCCATAAAACTATTGCAATACATTTCAATATGATATCTTCAGTTATAATACTTTTCTGATTGTTCAATGATTAAAATTATATGAAAGAAGTGCAAATCAGTTACTTTTTTATATATTGGACTACCATTAAAGTGCACTATTGAATACATTAATGTTACATTTAAAAGTTAAATTAAAAAAAGTTAAATATTTATTCTGTGGGAATTATTTTTGCATCTCTCGGATATCTAGCTTTTGAACTCCACTGCATTTTGCTACATGTATTATATTTATATTTCTACATCAATATTTTTGTTGCTTTTTTACACTTTATTCAAATTGTCTATAATTATTTTATGGGCTAGATATTATAAATTTAAACACATATTTGCAATAAAACACAGCCACATTTTTCACAATATAAATATTGTGAAAATATACAACATCATATGTATATGCTTATAAATAATAATAAATTACACTTATATCATGAAATGTTTCACTTTCTGCTTATGAAAAATTTTCTAAATAAATTGAGATTATAGTATAATTACATTATTTCTCTTTTCCTTTCTTCCCTTCACACTTTCTATATTTCCCTTCATACTTTCTTTCTATTTCATGGCATCTTTTTTCACTAACTTTTAATCATGGATATACATAAATGTACAAAGAAATATTTCAAAAAATTATTTTTTCAGTCCATACAGTAATACTAATATGCATATTTTCAGAGATGATCATTTGACAGAAGAAAAACAATTGGTGTACTCTTTCCCAGAGAAGACTGTGTTTTCTGATCTAGGCTTTCCCCAGCTGTCTTTAGTTATTTGTGTAGCCTGGAGACCTTTCAGGGGTTTTATGTAGTTTGTTATTCTAAAAATAATTATAATTTTTCTTCAAATTGTATCAGTATTTTTGTGCCTTATCAGGCAAAAAATGGGATAGCCTCTTTCCTCACAAAACACTTTAAGTTTGAAACTTAAAATGTAGAGGAATTACAACCATATGATATAGCTATTGCATCCTTCATTCTGGAAGTGAGGAATGTTATTGCTTACTTATTTACTATCAATATATTTATGCTGCTCTTAATAATTATGTTTATGTGTTCTGGCATAAGACTATATCTACAAAATTTACATGTATTCTTCAATTTATACTTTGCTTTTCATTACAAGAATTTTTCTTTTCGAATGGACCACAAATCTTTAGTATATTTTATTAGGTTTTTATATTCATTCATTTGCTTTTCAGTGCTAGTTCACAATTGCATGAGTGCTATATCATTTCCATCATGTCCACTCTTCCGAAGGCTTTACTTAACCTTTTAGGATATAATTACTTAAGTATGTAGTCAATCATTTTTTGTTTGGAGCTATCAGACAAATAAAACCATGTCTTCTGGATTAAGATAAAGTTAATTTTTGAAAGAAATAAAAATTTCACATTTATTGCTGAGAGAAAAAGTGTTCAGGAAACTGCTTCTTCCAAGACTGGAGGACAAAAAAAGGCATGCTACAAAAATTACAAATGCACTCACATTGATTTTAAAATAAAATCCCGTCAGCACACAGTGATAATCCTAGAACATCTCAAGCAGAGCAGTTTTAATATTAATACTTTACAGTGTCCTTTGTCCTGCTACTTATCAAACCATGTAACTAATTATCCTTGTGGCAGTCATTACTTGTAGTCTTTAAGCCATTTGAATTTAGTTTTACTTACAATAACCTTGCTAGAGAAGAAATTATTATGATGCATCACAGATAGTATCAAACATGATTGGAAAAAATGTTGATAAAATTATTCCTAGTGGTATTTTGTTATCCTCATAGATTGGTGTCTATCCCAGTTGTCATCAGAGAAAGTCCATGCAGTAACTTATGAAAACAGATACAGAGACCCACAGTCAAACAGTAGGCCAAGCTCAGAGCGTACTGTTAAAGACAGAAAAGAAGGACTGTACAGGTTGGAGGGGGTCAAGTACATCACAGACAAACCCACAGAAACAAGTAAGCTGGTCTCATAGAAACTCACTGAAACTAAAAGGACAACCCTAGACCATGCATGAGACTGAACTAGACAGTTGTTTATTTTGGTCTACCTGTGGGACTTCTAACAGCAGGATCAGGGGCTGTCACTAACACTTTTACTAGCTTTTGGGAATCCATTTCTCATAATTGGTTGCCTTGATCAGCCTTAACACTTGAGAGTTGTTTAGTCCTACCTGCAACTTGATATGCAATGTTTTGTTTTGACCCATGAGAGCCCTTCCCCTTCCTGAACAGAAACAGAGAAGTGGATATAAGAGGAAAAAGAGGGGACATTCTGGAAGGGAAGAGGAGGAGAGGAGGGAGAAAAATTGTAGTCAGAATGTAAAATAAATAAATACATTTAATTAATATAAAATAAAAATGTAATTAAACAGATGCATCACAGATAATCTTTGGTTACAAATGGGCTAAAGTGAAAACTGTTCAATACCATGCAATTTTCCCAGCATGCTGGCACATTTGCATTATGATGATATAATTTCTTTCTCTGTAACAAATTTGAACATTGTAACCATCCTTTAAATAGAGAAGATAAATTCTGTCTTACCTTTGACAAAATAAATTATATCAAATTGACTTTGTGTAAGGACTGATTCCAGGCTTCAGAATAGTTTCAAGCCTTCTTCAAAAAATTTTGTTGGATTGCTATTTTCTTTTTTTAAGTAATAAAATAGTTTGTTAAAATAAAATAAATGTGATTACAAATTTTGACAGTGGAAACACCATCATACTCAAATGGCTACAACCTTTTGTTCCAATCAGTGTGACATTTCTTTTCTCTCCATTTGTGTGGACTCCTTTTCCAAACAACGCAAGTGGTATGTTGATCATAGCTAGCCTGTTTTCTGGAGACCTCCTAAGCGCATGCATATGTTTACTCACTTAATATTGTGAGCACCATGTGTGTTTAAATACAATTGTTATATTTTATCAGTATGTCAACAGAGATATAATGAGGTAAAATATCTACCTCTAAATAAAGAAGAGGGTCAGGCAAGATTGGAAGGAAAATTCAACCACCAAGCTCTTAGTCCTGTTACCCTAGTGGTTCCCCAGTGGCTGTTTCCGATTCAGTGAGCTTCCCAGAGATCCAGTCAGCCATCACTGTGGGAATTTTCCACAAAATCCCCATCCCCTTGCTCACATAGGCTCTCCTTTCCTTCTCTCCAATGGGCCAGGAGCTCTGCCTGGTGATCATTCTTGTATCTCTGCCTCAGCCTCCCGTCATTGTTGGATGTAGGTTCTGGGATGACACTTAGGGTGCTTATTCATTTGATTCTAGGGGTGTTTAGGCACCCCCTCCACAATTGGTTGGAAACCTAGCCAGAATGCTATTTTCAATGAACTAAATAATTTGGTAAAGCTCTAATAATAGCTTTACCTAGCTACTTTGAATTACCCACATTGATGAGCAAAATAAAATATAGTAGACATTGCAAAATATGTGTATTAAAATAGTCCAAATGTATTACTCTCACTCTTAGATAAGTGTAGCATAGTTATAGATTTGAGATTTTTGGTGAAATGTTTAAAAATAAAAACTGTGTTTTGTCATGTATAAACTTCAACTGCTCATTTAAGAATAAGAAAATATTTTCCTGAGGAGATAGTTATGACCCAGTCAACTTAAGTTCATCTTCTATTAAAATTTATATTAGGCAACTATCACATATATTTATGCTGAGTAAATATCTAAAACCAGATCATATTTCACTAGTTACTAAAATAATTATTTGTATGGTCTAATTGGTTTCTGTTGAAGAACTATGAAGCTATTTTCCTACGTAGAATTAGGCACCACATTTGCAAATTGAAATTTCACCCAATTTCTAGAAAACTTGAGATCATTTAGCTATTGTCACAAATCCTTGAGCTTAAGTACACCTAATTAAATTTATGCTAATATAGCTTAATTCTGGTAATTGCACTCATGCTGTCTCTGATGTTTTAACTACTGCCATCTGGCCTCTCCATCTCTAGAACCCATCATTTCTGTTACATCAAAATACCCACCCCAGTGTATTCTCATCTCAGCATCTCTGCTACACACAGCTCCTCAAAGTTCAAGACTTATTCCTCTAAGATGAGGCTTTTAATATTTATCAAATTAAAACTCTTTGGGGGCAGACTCTTAGGCATTACTGTGCAGTGTTCACATAATATGATGACTGCAATATCCAAACATTTTTAGTCCTTATATCCTCTCTTTAATTACACAAAAATTACATTTTTTGGCTATTAAGTAATGTGATATTTGAGTCTCATATTGAAAGCATTTATAATCACTCCTAATTAATGAAATCATCATTTCACAGCTGAAATACCAAGTTCACATTTTGCATTATATTTGAATTAATCAAATCTCTTTTCTTTTTTCTTTGGGGTACCTCACTATGTTCTCTGGTTTTATTTATTTCAATTTAAAGATAATTTACTTTCTGGCTTAGGGCATGTGAGCAGTGATGCTTTTGATTTTAATTAGGGACTTGACAACAATGAAAGCTAGAATGATTCAGTTAGTATTATCAAAACTGCTCTACATGTAGCCATTTCAAACATGTGTTGTAAACAACAGACTTAGTTCAAGATTTTAAAATTCACACAAAATGATTTTCAAATCTGTATCTCTTTTCTTATAGTCTAACTAATGTTGTGCCCAGAATAATACAGATAGTTATGTATAAAAAATGCTTCACCTGGTAGTTTTTTTAATTCTTTTTACCACTATAGTAGGCTAAACAAAACAACTTACTTATCAGACTGAAGGTCTTCTCTGTTATCAAAACTGAGAGACTCAAGTCCACCTTCTGCTTTAATTTCTTTGTTTAAAAGACCTCACTTTAAATAGCTGCTTTAGTTATCAACCACTCATTTCTTCTGATAAATAATGGAAGTAAAATGTATAACATTAAGTGTAAACTGTTATTAAAAAATACTCTAAGCTTTAAAAAAGTGTTTTGAATTATATAAGAACAAATTTATGCAGAGTCTGAGATGTAAAAGCATAAGTTAATATCAAAAAGTAATGGACAGGAGGGGGAAGGGTGTTTGAGCAAAGGGATACGTGGATAAAAAAAATATGATTTTATTCATAGTAAAATAATAAAAGATTGTCTCAGATTTTGCTTTTTCTCTTTCTTATTGTTATACTAAGACTTCAAAATCTTAGATTTTTTAAATTAATTATTTAAATTCTCAAAAGCTAGCAATCTATGTACAACATATGCAAGCAATAATTATATCAATAATGTCTAGTCGATTAGAAATTGACAAATTCAGATAAAATACTTTCTTATTTATCTTATCTTGGTGAGATTAAAGAATTGTACCTAATTTACCTTTTATCTAATTTGTATTACCTACCAAAACCTGTATTTTGATGTCTTTTAAACTTTTATGCTTAGGACCTTTTTTGTGAACTTCTTTTCTTAATTTGTGAACAAGGAAAACTATAACTACCTAATCTTCAGCTCCCTCTGAGGCATGAAAAATATTAACTTAGTAAGCAGAAAGCACATAACATTGATTTCAAAATTACAAAATATGACATAAGAATTTAGGTGCTTAGAAAATTACCCAATTCTGCTACAAAATTGGGACATCCATATTCAGCTTACAAGCCTATATTTGCCAGAAAGATAAAACTCATATGAAGTTTCTTTGATGCTCATTCATATGCAATCTGAAGTAGATTGGTACTGCCAGAGCACGCATGTCTCATTGTCATAAAACAAAAAGAACAAATATTGTTAAAAATACTACTTTTCTACTATCATTCTGTAACATTTTTAAGCGCTATACTCTATCTATGATCTATTAAAATTCCTCAACCACCATGGCATTTTACTAATTCCTCTCCTCTATGGAATAAGAAGTATAGATATTTATAGGATATATATACAAACAAGAACATATTTGTTTCAATTGTCTTTCTGTATTTGGAAATACCTCATTGTGTATTTAGCTTAATTTATTAATCTGTAAATTTAATAATAATGAGTGAGTAACAATTATCTAAATTTATCATTCTTTCATTGTTCATATCTGAGTTGATGGACATCTAGTTTTCTTAATTCAAAGCTTTTATGAACTTAAAGTTGTGATGACTATAGAGCAGTAATCACTTTACAACATCTTTTGCAAGGCTATGGATCATGGCAGAAGAGAAAGCTGATGGATTTTAATATCCAATTACAGAGGTTGGTTAGAAGGGAAGAGTTTTCTGGCAAAACATATCACTTCCACATATAAACTTACAGCAGATATGACATCAGCCATAATCTTAACCCACACAATATCCATGAAGGGTAAAGGAAAATTGGCTTGCAAAATTGGCGACCAATCCGGCACATAATAATTTCTAGTAGAGGGAGAGTCAGTATTCTTATAAGAAGTTTTAACTGGCATTTTAACCATTATTGACACAAACTCAAGAATATATTAATGCACAAACTTTATTATGGGTTTTAGAATAAAAAAGAATAAAATGTATGTAGAATGGATAAGGAGAGAGATCTGAGAGAAAAATGTTGGAGAAAATAATTAGAGTATATTACATGTATAATATATATAAAATATTTTTTAAATTACAAAATATAAAAATAGTATTATATTAATAAGAATCTTATATACTCTGTGCTATTTGCATTTTTACAAAGTTCTGTTTAATATTTTTATTCAAATAAAATAAATCAATTTAATTATCAGGTATGAACTGAGATATATAATGAATATTATATGTAGTATAATATTTATTCAGTACAAAACTATAACCTTAATCAAACACTTAGTAAAACAGTTCAGAAGCATTTCCAAATAATTCTTGGCTTTTATTTGAAATCTGCAATGATTTAAAACTAACTTTAGTAACAAGTCTGTGGAATTAAACATCATTGCCTTACAAAATTCTAATATACAGACTGAGCCAATCTATGTCATCTTCCATTTTTAATATTTTCTATAAAACTCTTGTGATTGCTTTCTGCCTCACATTATTTAGGAAAAATAACAACCTCCTACATTGTTCTACATTGTTTTAAATATTTTATTTTTCATACAATTTATCTTACAATGTACAGTATTATATTTTCTTTGTCGACTTGTTGAGGGGTGGACATTGATTTACACTTCAATTATTGGCTCTTTCCATGTTTACACTAGGGTGTTTTATATCATTTTTGTTCTTAAATTATTCAAAATATACATCATTTGAATTGAAGTACTTTAACTTGTTACTTTTTTAATTTTGGACCTGCTTATTTTTAAATTCAGTTATAATTTTTTAATATTATAAATTTATAAATTTTAAATATTATTTAATATCTGTTACATATATTATTAAGAATATGCAGCACAAAAGTCATATTTTGGTCATAGAATAATGTTAACTCTAGCGATTACTCTCACCTGATAAAATGTACTGCAATGAATTTCTGGGATCTATGTAATAAGTGTTTTATACTCTGAATTTTAGGTTGAAGTTTCTTAGAGCAACTATGCTAGGAGAAACTTATATATGCTTTCTAAAAAATGAATATTTTTCAGTTTTTACTATCAAAACCTGAGTTTGACACATTATGTATTAAAGAAAGTTTAAGAAAGGAAAATGGGGGCTGGATAGATGGCTCAGCGGTTAAGAGCACCGTCTGCTCTTCCAGAGGATCGGGGTTCGATTCCCAGCACCCACATGGCAGCTAACAACTGTCTTTAGTTCCAGTTCCAGGCAAACACCAAGGCAAATAAATAAATAAATAAAGCTTAAAAAAAAGAAATTAATTCTTAATAAAATTGTGTCATCTCATACACAGTAGCTAAGTAGCTATAAAAAAAAAGGAAAGGAAAATGTTCATGATGTTAAAATCACATGCAAATGCCATTTCTAATATTCATGTGGTTCAATAAACTGTGCTGATTTTTCAATAAGGGAGTGACTAAAGATTGCACAGTTCACATGTACACAAATAATTTACTTGTGCAGCTTAATTTATAAGGTATAACTCTAATCTAAACAAGGTTGGAATTAGCTGAACTTTGAACATAAATGTTTAATGTAACTGCAATGGAAATTAAAAAAAGAATGAAAAAAGAAAAATCAGAATTGATGTGGGATTTGAGCTTTAGCAGTGTTTCTTTTACATAGATAGGAGCCCTTATATTACGGGCATAAATGATCAGATCGCATCTTGGTCAATTTTTCCTGAGATGAATAAGTAATGTCTATCCTGATCTCTTTTAATTGATTTTAGTTTGAAGTCTACTTTGTTCCATAGTAAGATGGCTACTCCAACTTGTTTCTTAGGGCCATTTGATTGGAAAATCTTTTCTCAACACTTTATTCTGAGCCTGAGTCTGTCTTTAATGTTGAGGTATGTTTCTTGTATGCAGCAGAAAGAAAATTCTGTTTTTGTATTTATTGTGTTAGTGTGTGTGTTTTTATAGGTGAATTGAGTCCATTGACATTAAGAGATATGACCACTAATTGCTATTTTCTCTTACATTTTATTGTAGCTTGTATGTATTTCCTTCCCTCTTGCCTTTTCTTCTGTGAGATTATTGATTGTTTCTGGTTTCATGGGTGTATCTGGGAAGCTTAGGTTGGAGTGTTCCTTCTAATGCTTTCCAGAGGGCCAGATTTGTACATAGGTATGGTTTAAGTCTGCTTTTCTCATTAAATACCTTGTTTTCTCCATCTATGGTTATTAATAGTTTTGCTAGATATAGTAGTCTAGGGTTGGCAGCCATGGTCTTTTAATGTCAATAAAACTTTGGACCAAGACCTTCTAGATTTCATTGTTTCCATTGAATACTCGGTTGTTATTCTAATGGTTATGCCATTATAGATAAGATGGCCCTTTTCTTTGGCACCTCTTAAAATTTTTTCTTAGTTCTGTATGTTTTGTAACATGACTATTTTGTAGTGAGGGAACATTTTTTGGGGTCAAATATATTTGGTGTTCTGTAAGTTTCTTGCATCTTGATAGACATTTCCTTCTTTAAGTTAGGAAAGTTTTACTCTATGATTTTTTAAAATACATTTTCTGTCCCTTTGAGCTAGTATTCTTCTTCTTTTTCTATTTCTATTGTTCTTAGGTTAGGTCTTTTCATGGTGTCCCAAATTTTCTGAAAGTTTTGTGTTACGGCTTTTTTGGTTTTAGTGTTTTCCTTGACTGATGTATCTATTTCTGCTATTGAGTATTCTACTCTAGAGATTCTCTCTTCCTTCTCTTGGATTCTGTTGGTATGCTTGTATCTGTAGTTCCAGCGCTTTTATTCAGATATCCTACTTCCAACTTTGCCTCACTTTGTGCCTTCTTTATTCCTTCTATTTCAATTTTTTAGTTCCTTGAATGTTTCTTTTATTTTTTGGTTTTTCTTTTCTTGGTTTTTGTTCAAGGGTTTTTTTCATTTAGTAAAATATTAAATTTGTATTTGATTCTATTTCTTTAAGGGAATTTTTTATATCCTCTTTTAAGGCTTCAATAATCTTCATGAATTTCCATCAATTCTCACATTCTAGTAGTGGGAAACTTCAATACCTAACTTTCACCCTTGGATAGGTCAAGCAGTCAGTGACTCAACAGAGATATAAGGAGTCTATCAAAGGGTATGATGCAAATGAATTTAATAGATATGTACAGAAGCTTCCACACACACCCAAAGTAATATACATATTTCTCAGTACCACATGGAACTTTTACTAACATTGACCACATAATTGGTCATAAAGTAAATGTCAGTAGATACAAAGAAATGGAAATAATTCCTTGTATCATATCTGATGACCAGAGCCTAAAGTTAGAGTTCACCAATATCACAAATCACAGAAAGCCTACCAAATCAGGGAACTTAACATCACTCAATTGAATGACCTATGTGTCAAGGATGAAAATAATAAAGAAATCAAAGCCTTCCTAGAATTTAATGAAAATGAATCCACAGTGTATCCAAACTTGTGGGACACAATGAAAGCAGTCTTAAGAGGAAAATTCATAGCACAAGAATCCTATATGAAAAACCTAGAGAAATCTCACACTAGAGAACTAGCAGCACAGCTGAAAGCCATAGAACAATTAGAAGCAAACTCACCTAGAAGGAATAGATGGCAAGAAATAATCAAACTTAGAGCTGAAAACAATACAATTGAAACAAAAAGCACAATACAAAGAATCAGTGAATCAAAGAGTTGGTTCTTTAAGAAAGACAACAGGACAGATAAACCCTTATCCAAACTGACAAAAAAGAGAGAGAAATAGTATCCAAACCAACCAAACCAAGAATGAAAAGGGGAACATAACAACAGGCCTCCAGGAAATCCAGAGAATTATCAGGTCATATTTTGAAAATCTATATTCCACAAAATGGAAAACTTACAAGAAATGGACAGCTTTTGGGACAGGTACCATTTACCAAAATTAAATCAAGGTCAGATTAAATACCTAAACAGACCTATGACCCTAAAGGAAATTGAAGCTGTCATTAAAAGCCTCCAAAGTAAAAAATGCCCAGGTCTAGATGATTTCAGTACAGAATTATACCAGACATTCCAAGAAAAACTACTACCAATACTCCTCAAACTGTTTCACACAGTAGAAACTGATGGAATATCAGCAAACTCCTTTTATGAAGCCACAATTACCCTAAATATCACAACACAATTTTTTACAGACCTTGAAAAAACAATATTCAACTTCATTTGGAATAACAGGAAAGCCAGGATTGCCAAAACAATTTTGTTCAACAAAAGAACCTCAGGAGGCCTCTCTATCCCTGACTTTAAGTTATACTACAGAGCTACAGTAGTAAAAACAGCCTGGTACTCTCATACAAACAGACTTGTGGATCAATGGAATCTAACTGAAGATCTGGACATCAACCAAAA
This sequence comes from Sigmodon hispidus, assembly GCA_004025045.1. NCBI lineage: Eukaryota > Metazoa > Chordata > Mammalia > Rodentia > Cricetidae > Sigmodon > Sigmodon hispidus. The sequence continues at coordinate 48,483 of PVIH01007305.1, forward strand.
ATCCTGTGAACACCTAATCTTTGACAAAGAGGCCCAAAATATTCAATGGAAAATAGATAGTATCTTTTACAAATGGTGTTGGCATAGCTAGATGGTAGTGTATAGAAAAATGCACATAGATTCAAGCCTATCACCCTGCACAAAACTCAAATTCAAGTGGATGAAAGATGTCAACATAAACCCAGCCACACTGATCTTGATAGAAAAGTGGGAAATATCCTCCAATGCATTGGCACTGGTGACCACTTCCTAAGTATAACACCAGTAGCTCAGACAAGAACACAATGAATAAGTGGGACCTCCTGAAACTGAGAAGCTTCAGTAAAGACAAGAACACAGTCAATAAGACAAATAAGTCAATAAGACAGCATGCAGAATGGGAAGAGATTTTCACCAACCCTGCAATGATCAAGGACTGATTTCTAAAATATATACAGCACACGTATAAACTAGAGCCCAAAACCTTCAATGTTCCAGTAAAAACGTGGGATTCAGAACTAAAAAAGAAATTCTCAGCTGAAGAATTACACATAGCTGAAAGACACTTGAAAAAGTGCTCAACATCTTTAGCCATCAGCGAAATGCAAATCAAAACAGCTTTGAGATACCACCTTACACCTGTCAGATTGCCTAAGATTAAATACACAAACGACAGCCTGTGCTGTAGCTCTATAGTATAACTTGGAGCAAGGGGAATACTACTCAGTTGTTGGTGGGAGTGTAAACTTGTTCAGCCACTCTGGAATGCAGTATGGTGGTTTCTCCGGGTACTAGGAATCAATCTTTCCAAGGATCTAGCAATACCAATTCTGGGCATATACCCTAAAAACACACATTCACACTACAAAGGCATTAGCTCAACATTGTTCATAGCCACATTATTTGTAATAGCAAGAACCTGGATGCAACCTAGATGCCCCTCAACTCAAAAATGGATTATAAAGTGTGGTACATCTACACAATGGAGTACTACTCAGCAGTAAGAAAGAATGATAACTTAAAATTTGCAGGCAGAGGGATGGATATGGAGACTATCCTCCTGAGCGAGGTATCTCAAACCAAGAATGATAAGAAGGGGATGTACTGACTCATTAGTGGACTCCAAAAAAAAAAAAAAAAAAAAAAGCAAAAAGCAAAGCATGTCCAAGCTGTAAATCACAACCACTGAACAGCTTGAGATCTGAAAACCTTCAACTGGCATCTTGGAGCCCATTCCTTCCAGAGGAACACATGACCTAGTCTTGATGTTGGGGTGAAGAAAGCAGATCTTCCTGGAGTGGATGCTGAATTAAGCCACCTCTGGACCTTGGGACCTCCTTCCCTTGCTGGGGAGGAGATAAAGTGAAGAAGAGTAAGCGACTGTGAGGGGCAAGAATGGGAAGGAAGTCTGAACAAGGGGACACATAGATAAAAAATATTTTATTCATAATAAAGAAAATAAGCACATGCATTTCAATAGTATTTTGTTCTTAATAAATGGTAAATTATATGTATAGTGAACAGTTTATTTACCATAAATGTTTTATGATTTATTAAAAAGTAAAATATCAGGTAAGCATTACATTTACAATGTCCAATCTATCTGTATTTGGAAAATTTAGAGTAAATATTCTGTTTTCCATCCTATCTTGGTGAGGTACCACTTTTGTACATAACTTACTTTTATCCTTACTTGTACTCCCAACTCCAAACTATCTTTTTAGACATCAAACATTTTCTTATAAACAACTTAAATTTTTTTTAAAAAAGAAAAAATTAGCATATGTGTTCACATATCTTAACATGTCTTGATAAAAATATATTGCAAGACAATACTACTTCACTATTTTTAATGTTAATATGATGTTTTCTTTTTACCATTGTGGGATTACTATTCTTTCCTCTACTAGTGAAATTCAAAATTAACAATTACTTCATATAAAATAATATATTATGTACAATGTTTATTCATTTTTTTCTTTCTGTGTATGTATATATGATTTTTTTAGTTATTTACATATTTATTTTAATTGTTTAAATAATATAAAAACATTGTATGAGTTGAAACTTTCACCCTTCATGATACCATCATATAAAAATTTAGACCTATTACTAACAAGTATACTTAAAAATGCTGAAATAATTAGCATAATGTGTCAAAAATTTTTTCATTTATCTTCTGAGTTAGGAAATATATACAATCAAATATTTGGAATTATTAACCTTCTCTTAGAAAGGTTATAATGTAATATTTATAAATTCCTCACAGCCAATTTCTTACACAATGGATATTAATACATATATTTTTGATGTGCATGTTGACAGTTTTTGTTACTTTTAGCCTAACCCAATACAATTACTTCAAATTAATTCAACATCTATTGAACTGGTTTTTTAAAATCAATTGACAAGACATTTTACTCAAACAGAACTAAGAATTCATTTGAAAATAAATTCTTCCTTTTCCCCTGATATAAAACAATAAAATTGCTTTGTGTTGACCATTACATAGTATTCGGACTGTGACTATCTAGAATACAGAAATGTTCTAACATAAAACCTTAAAAGTTCTGTTTTGATAATATTGGAGATCTCATTTTTATTACTCCATTCTTGTATTAAGCAGCTATGAAACAACAAATTTTCTATACTACCTAATCAAGTAGAATCTTTTGGAAAGAGCTTCCTACAGATCTAACTCCCCAAAATTATAAAATGGAACCATACTCACACAAAGTGACTGCAAATGCAACTAACAACATATTTACATTTACTTTGAGTACTAGATTTCTTTTTGAGTAAATATTTTAACAACTACCTCCTTAATTCTAGGATTTTTATTTGTCTTCATCAATATTTAAATATATCTGGCATATAAATTCAATTTGTAAACTTTATTACTCATAAATTTAAACTAATCTCTATATATACATACATAAATTTAAAATTATATTCCTATTCATTTCTTGTTTACATCTTTATTAATCAGACACATGAATCTTAGTTTTTATTATCTCTTTATGCAATTTTAAAATAAAAATATTACTTTTTGCTTAAGTATAGTTATTGCCATGTATTTTGCAGCACTAAGTAATTATTCATTCCAATAATATATCCTACATTTAAATATATTCAGACATCTATAGATTTATTAACTCATTTATTTATAAAAGAGAGATTGGTTCTGTTTTTATTGAGAATAAAATATTTTTCTACCAACCACATTTCCTCCTTGCTCTCCTTTTCTCATTCACTTTTCAGCTTCCATTTCCCTCTACATTTCTTAGAGAGAATAAGAACGCCAATGGGAAGAAAACAAAGTCTGTCACATCAAGTTAAGGCAGGCCTAAATGCCTCCCCTCTGTATCAAGGCCAGACAAGGTATCCCTGTATAGGGAATGGGCTCCAAAAAGACCATTTGAACTAGGGATAAATCATGATTTCATTGTCAGAGGCTCCACAATTTGCCTAATGTACATAATGGTCATTTGTTGATTTTTTTTTTTTTTTTACCCTTTTGGTTACTTTTGGGTGGGGTAGTGAGCAGGCATGGAGTACCATACTCAGACTTCTGAAGCAAGTTGAAACAAACAAGCATAGTTTACTTTGAAGAGGGGAAAGACATATACTATCTCTAGCCAGGTGTAAGAACTCTACTTTGCTGATATTGACACACAGTCGTTTCCCCCTCGTATAGGCTGTCACACATCAGAATGTTGGCACTGTTGTGAAAACCACCATGTGGAATGCAGGCTGGCTTATGAGAAAGGAGCTATCTCAGGAACCCTCTGCTCTCTGGTGTGGTTTACTAGAAGGTGCTTTGAGCACATGCTTTAAGGTTGTAACCAACTTGAAGTGGCTGAGGCCTGCTACCTTTTAAGATTCTGAAGGTCAGCTGTCCTCAGCCCTCTGAATGTACATGGTAGTGGATGTATAGGGCCTGCTTAGGTCCCATGAAGGTGTTTTAGCTGTCAATGCAGTCAGTGAGCTCCCAGTAGCTCAGGACAGCTATCTCTATAGAGCTCTCCATCATAATCTTGATCCCTTTGTTCATATATTTCTCCCTCTTTCTCTCTAAATGTACTGAGAGCGCAGCTCAGTTTTTTCATAACATAATTTAATCAAGGTCAGGCTCTCAATTTTTTTCCCATATCTGAAAAACTTCCTTACCCATTCAATTTTACTCCCTTTTCAATAAACAATAAAAAAGAAAAATTAAAATAAAAAAATAATTAAAATAAAATTACCCATAACAACAAAATTACCAAAACAAAACTAATGATCAAAAGCTTCAACAAAAAAATGGTACCTATTTTATTTTGACCAATTACTCTTAACCATAAGGCATGCTCTGCCATGTGATTGATATACCTCATAAGTCTACTGGAGAAAGTTTTTTTTTTTTTTTTCTCAGAAGGTACTTGTTTCAAATATCTTCTTGGTTTGCCATTGTATTATATATAATATACTTCCTAACTCAAAGCTGAAATATTATCTGTTTAGGACATGTGCTGATCTTGTGCATGCTATTATAGCCTCTCTGAGGTTTTCAGTACATTTCTAAGATGCTACTTCCTTGAAGCCATCAATATCATTTTACTCTACAATTCTTTTCTCCTTTATTCTATAGAGATCCCTCAACATTGACAGGAGAAATTAGACAAAGAAAATTTCTTTATGTTTGAGTCCTCCTAAATCTGTCATTTTCTAAGGTTCTCAAAATGGAATTTTCTGTGTTTATTACCATTAACTTCAAGAAGAAGCTTCTCAAGTATGTGTGGAGTGATGCCCTGTTCTATGAGAACAAGACCATTATGTCACTAGAAATAATTTTATTGCTACATTAGGAGGAAACGCCATTATTTTGTACTTCTGATTACTTGCTCTTTCTCTTAGAGAGATCACCTTAGTCATTTTATATTACTGTATTTAATTTATATGCAGTGTCTCTTCCAGCTGTCACCAATCAATATAACTATTAATATAACCAGAGTAAACTGATAATGTTTTTTAAAATAAGTAAAATAAAATATTAATTATTAATTATATAGAAAGCCTGGTAACAACAATATATTGGTATTCTTTGATTTATATTTTTTAATTCATTTTATTTGACACATTCTTAACATAAATCTTGAGAGAAGTTATTTTACCAAACATATTAAAATAGGTATGCCTTGAAATTAAAATCTCCTGATTTTGTTTACAAGAATTTTTATCACTAATTTTCAAATTTCTCAATTGTGGAATATTTTAAATATCAGGCATTTGGATATCTAAATAATATACCTTATAAAATTTAACAAAATATTTAAAAATAAGCTTAATTGAAATTCATGACCCTTTTTAACTTAAGAGGAAATTGTTAGGGCTGTGTAGTTCAAAAACAGCCTATACTTAAAAAAATAATTTTTGAATGATGTATCTATTATAATTCAGTTCATTAATAAAATTACTTGTACATGCTGACAATAAATGTGTATTTTTTCTGCTCTTTAAATATTTAGTCAGTGCACAAGCAGAAAATAACTCATAGATATTTTTATACCAAAAAGTAAATATGTAGATAATACTATCCAATTTTACCCTAGGTTTTATTTACCAGAAATTTTTTCAGAAACTGAAAAAGACATGAAAATAAAACTTCAATATTTCAAGATTAGAAAAGTATTTTTCTTAGGTTACTAAACTAAGCAAGGTGTTCTTGTGTCATTGTACAATTGGTATAATTAAAGTGACAGCAGAAGTAACAACAGAATTAGCTATGCATTTTCTAGCCAAGTTTATTGTAAATCATATTTAGCTTTAATACACTGACATTCATCACAAGTGCTTTCAGAGTTCAAGAGTTTTGCTGTCTAATTCTAAGCATTAAATAAAGAGAGGGCACAAATGTAAAAGGGGATGGGAATATTATTCTAAGCATTAAATAAAGAGAGGACACAAATGTAAAAGGGGATGGGAGTATTATTCTAAGAATTAAATAAAGAGAGGACACAAATGTAAAAGGGAATGGGAGTGTTGCAGAGCAGGAAAGGGGAAAAACATAATTATATTATAAACTCAAAATATTTTAAATTTATTTTTTTATGTGCGTGCTTGTGTTGCCTCTGGAACATAAGCGTAACTGAGCCATTTCTTAAGGCCAGAGGAGGGTTCTGATATCCTCGGAAAACAGTTAAAAAACTGTTGTGAGGTGCCATTTGAGTGCTGGAAATTGAACTCAGTTCAGGCAGAGCCGTGAGTGAGCTCAACTGCTGAGGCATCTCTCCAGGCCCTAGTCACAATTTAATGTTTAAAGTAACTGGGTGTCACAGGTTGTTAAGTAGGCTGGAACTGTTAATGACCTTCAAATTTACACATTACCTAAATTAAATGAAGCTTATTAATGTCATTTTCTTGTATAAATAATTTTATGTTATTTTTCCTATGCATATGTAATTTTATATAGGTTGTTTTGAATAAATATGGTATACTTAAATTAATTTGTACAAAGGAGGAGTACATAACTCATAAAGTAAAATTATTTTTTCAAACTCATGTAAAATTAGATATATAGTTTGAAAGTTTAAGCCCTTTTCTTTATCAGTCTTTTTTAATGTCTATAACACAGAGAGAAATAAATGGAAAAATAAAATTACAAGGTATATAAATCAATGTGGTCTTAAAAATGTTAAATATACTATTTTAATAAAATTTCCAAATTAAAAAATGTGTACACCCATTATTAATCACTTCTCATGGTTTCAAAAATCATAGCATAATTGCATCAAAAATCTAGAAATAAGAAAATCTGATTTTTATTGTAGATGGAATGTCTATAATGGGAATTTGCTCTTTAAAAAATTTCAATTAGTTTTAATTATTATATAAATTAAATGCTTTTATATATCACTGTCTCCAAGCTCAGAATAAATAATTCTATTATACATCAGATGGATTAGAAGTCTTCATCTTTTTTGTAAATTAGAGGTCTTTTTATTTCATTTCAATTCATAGTGTTTAGGCCATTGTTAAGAACTTTCTCACAAGGAAGGGAATAAAGCCCACCATGCTCACACCAGATAGGTGATTATCCAAAGATCAATTCAATCATTTTAAATGACAAACATTACATTTTATTAGCCTTTCCTATATGCGTGTGGATTCTAAGATACTTTCTTCTCTGGTATTTATTGTAGGAACTTGCTGTTATCTGTACTTTTTAAAAATTTGTGTCTTAGAAACGAATTTAAGGTATCAAAGACAAATTCTCTTGTTCACATATTATTCCTAAGATTAAAGTCTATCAACGAAAATATATTTCATTTATAGATACCTCCAGCTCTCTATTTATAGTATTCTCAAAGACTTCATTGTCTTTAATGGCTGAAAAAGAAAAACTAGCAGACCATTCAGAGACCTGAAAATCTGCATAAGAAGCAAAAGAGATGACTTTGAGGCATTAGAGTTAAATCAAGTTGACTTTTATAAAGATGTCTACTTTGATCTGCCATCACTTTTCATGTGGAACACTGCACAGTAAGTAGGTCAGCTCTGGGGCACATTTGGGAACTCACCTTTTCTGTGCCCTAATAGATAAATGTAAGTTCTTCATTCTCTACTTATATATAGAGGTTTGCAAATTATTTCTAAGAAGTTAATGAGGAAATATTAATTGGAAATTTATAAAAATTTCTTGATTTGTTATAACATCAATTCATCATCTTAGATCATAGCTGTAGACAACCTAATATCATTTTCCCTTTTATATGGTCAGCTTATATTATCCCAAGAAAATTAGCAAAATATTTGAAATGTAATAGAAAATAAAATTGCAACAACAATCCAATATAATAAATCAAAGAAGACTTAGTTATAACAGTTCTCAATATTACAAATTAATGATAGGAAACTAGTTCTCTTAGTTAGTTAGAACCAAAACACAGGCTATGTATTGGCAATGCTCTTGACAGTTCCAACTCAGTGCATCATTCATTTTAGCAATCTTCATATGTGAGCCCAATGTAAACTACTTCTCCTCTGAGTTATCTTGGTCTTAACAATGGAAGAGTATTTACCCCAGTATTTTCACTTTGTCTTCACCTTCTTTTCCTTAATGGAGAATGTAAAAATACCATAATGGGTATGTTAAATTTCTTTTCTGTTGTTTCTTCTGTTAAGGGATAATATAAGTTAGGTTTGCAGGAATAAGGCAGTCAGTCATTCTTCCACAACCATGCTGTTCAGAATTATGCTCAGAAATGTGGGGTTCCTTTTAGGTGTACTTACTAAAATGTAGGCACTCAGTACTATAAATTTAAAAACTTGGCAACTTGGAAAACTGTAAATGTGTTGACTTTGAAGAGAGCCTGTGCTATTCACTATACTCCCCAAACAGAATTGAACACACAATAAGATAGTGTATTAATAAAATAAAACTAAAAGAAGAGCATAACATATATGTTAAGCATACTAGTAAAGACCTTATATATATATATTTAAATGTTTAGCGTCTCTGAAAATGTTATATCAAATATTAGTGTGGTCACTTATTTACCTGGTACCTATGCTAGGTATGATTGAAGTTAGCATCTTTCAAAGACCATGGAGATATTATTCAAAGGTTTTAAAATAAATACAGAGTATTTTCATTTCAGTTTTTATATCAGGATGCAGACTTAGATTAATATTTATTTTTTGTTGTTTTATCTTTATTTTTCTCCATTTTGTATTTAAAAAATTTTGTCCCTATCTACTACTTCTTTTTCCCTCCCCTTTTCCTAGTCCCTCCCTGTCCTCTCTCAGACAACCCCTATCACCAGTTCATTCCCCAAAGAGGGCAAGGAGTCCTAAGGTGGGTCAGTTCAGTCTGTCATATCCAGCTGGGATATGTCCGGTTCTTCATTGGAGTATCAAAGCTGAGTTAGGTGTTCCATTGTGGGAAATAGTCTCTGACAGATCAGTTTATGAACCAGGAATATACCCTGATCCTACTGCATGAACCTCCACAAACTACCCATGCCATTTCACTGTTATCTATGTTTGCAGGGTTTAGTTCCATTCCATAAAAGTTTCTTAGCAATTATGTCTCTGATGGCTAAAGATGATAAGTAATTCTTTAAGCTAATTTCCTTTTTAGCTCTGCACCCCATTTTATCTGTTATTCTAAATATATTCTTTTTTTCATTTTTTCTTTATTATTTGGTGATTTTAAATCATGTCTCTCATCAAATTCAGTTATCAGTCCTCTCTGTTTCATACCCACTCTTATAAACTCCCCATTTACAAAAACACTCATTCATGCTGCTCATTTACTTACTGGAATATAATTAAACTCTCTGTAGCCAACACCTTAAAAAAAGAAAACCTTTCTCACCCATACCCCTGCCAGATGCCACAAATGCAGAAGTGAAGCACTGTGTCATTTAGCTATGTTATAGCCTTGAGCTCTTGTATACTATGACAACTTTTTTGTTATTGTTGTTTAAAGTCTACTAAGAAGTGAGTACATCCACTGCTTATCTTTCTGGGTTTGTGATACCTTGCTCAGGGGGATATTCTTCAAATCAATTCATTTGCCTGCAAATTTTAGGATATCATTTTTTTCTTAGTGCTCAGTAGTTCTCCATTGTGTAGATGTGCCACAGTTTGTTAATCTATTCTTCAGTTGAGGGGAATCTAGATTGTCTCCATGCTTGCTATTATGAATAATGCTGCTATGAACATAGTTGAGCTAATGCTTTTGAGGTGCGAATTGCACCCCATTTTTTAATTGGATTATTTAGGTTTTGGTGCTCTAGTTTCTTGTGTTCTCTATATATTTTATATATAGAGAGTCCTCTCTTAAATCTAAGGTTGGTGAAGATCTTTTCCTATTCTGTTGGTTGTCATTTTGACTTATTGATCATGTCCTTTGCCTTATAGAAGCTTCTCAGTTTCAGGAGTTCCCATTTATTAATTGTTATTCTTAGTGTCTGAGCTCTTAGGATTAAATTTAAGAAGTAGTCATCTGTGCCAATGCATTCAAGGTTATTTCTGACTTTCTTTTCTTTTGTTTGTTTCTTTGTTGTTTTATTTATTTTTTATTATGAATAAAGTCATATTTTTTATCCATGTATACCCTTGTTCAAACTCCCTTTCCCCTCCTGCCCCTTCCAGTCACTCTCTCTTCTCCAATTTCTTTTCTATCTACTTCAGTATAACTGGATTTATATTGTGGTCTTTGATCTACCTGGACTGGAGTTTTGTGCAGAGTGATAAATAACATTTTATTCGCATTCTTCTACAAACCACCATCCAGTTTTGCCAGCAGCATTTGTTGAAGAAGTTATTTTTTTCCTCATATATTTTTGGCCTCTTTGTTAAATTCAGGTGTTCAGAGGTATGTGAATTAATGTCAGGTCATAATTCCCTGATTTCTTTATCAGTCTTTTTATCATTTATGTATAGGATGGCTACTCATTTTTATGAGTTAATATTGTATCCTGCTGTATTCCTGAAGGTGTTTGTCAGTTGTAGGAGTTCTCTTGTACAATTTGGGGGGTCATACATGTATATTACCATATCATCTGTAAATCACAATTGTTTGAATTCTTCCTTTTCAATTTGTATATTCTTAATCTCTTTCTATTTATTTATTGCTCTGCTAAAACTTTGAGAAGTACATTGAATAGATATGGAGAGAGTGGAAAGCCTAGTCTTGTTTCTGATTTCATAGAATTGCTTTTATTTTTCTTTCCATTTAGGTTTATGTTGGCTATTGGCTTGCTGTACATTGCCTTTATTATGTTTGGATATTTTCCCTGTATTCATGCTCTCCCTAGAACTTTTATCATAAAGGAGTGTTGGATTTTGTCAAAGGCTTTTTCATCATCTAATGAAATAATTATTTTTTTCTCTCAGTTTTTTATACGATAAATGGCATTGACAGTTTTTCATATTAAAATATCTCTGTATCTCCTGGATGAAGCCTACTTGATCATGGTGGATAATATTTTTGATATGTTCTTGAATTCAGTTTGACAGTATTTTTTGAGTATTTTTGCATCAATATTCATGAGAAAGATTGTTCTGTAATTATCATTCTTTGTTGTATCCTGGAGTGGTTTGGGTATCAGGGTAATTGCAGTCTTCATAAAAAGAGATTGGCAATGTTATTTCAATTTCTTTTGTGTGGAACAATTTGAGAACTATTAGTGTTAGTTCTTCTTTGAAATTCTGGTAGAATTCTGCACTGAAGCCACTTAGGCCTTGGCTTGGTTTTTTCCTTATAAAACTTATAATAACTGCATTAATTAGTTAGGGAATATAGGTCTATTTAAGTCATTTATTTGGTCTTGATTTAATTTTGGTAATTGGTACATATTCAGAAGGCTGTCCATTTCTTATAGGTTTTTTTGCTTTTGTGGATTACATATTTTTGAAATATGACCCAATGATTCTCTGAATTTCTTAGTGTTAGTTGTTATATCCCTCTTTTCATTTCTGGTTTTTTTAATTTGGATATTCTCTTTCTGACTTTTAGCTAATTTGGATAAGGGTTTTTTCTATCCTATTGACTTTCTTGAAGAACCAACTCTTTGTTTCATTGATTCTTTGTATTATTCGTTCTCTCAGTTATATTGAAATTAGCCCCAAGTGATTATTTCTTGCCATCCACGTCTTCTTGGTGAGTGTGTTTGCATTTCTTCTAGAGCTTTCACCTGTGGTATTAAGTTTTTTGACTGATATTTCTCCATTTTTTTTTCATGTAGGCTCCTAGGGCTATGATCTTTTCTCTTTGCACTGTTTAATCATTTCCCATAAGTTTGAATATGTTCTGAAATTATCTTCATTAAATTCCAGAATGTCTTTAATTTCTTGTATTCCTTTTCTCTGACCCAGGGAAGTTCCATTTGAGAGACATTTAGTTTCTATGAATTTGTGGGATTTCTGTGTTTTTTTTTTGTTGTTGTTGTTGAACTCTAATATTTGTTCATAGAGATCTGATATAATACAAGGAATTATTTTCATGTTTTTGTCTATTCATATTTGTTTTATGCCCAAGTATGTGGTCAATTTATTAAAAATCATCTATAGTGATTGCTAGGGATGGTAGTCTGGGCTATAATACTGGTCTCAGTATTATAATATCTGCTCAGGGCATCTAGCTTTTATATTTTCAATTGAAAAGCTGGGTGCTATTCTTATGAGATGGACTTTATAAGTTACTTAGCTTTTTTCCTTAGAACCTCTTAAAGCTCTTTATTCTGTATGTTTAGTGTTTTAATTATTATATGACAAGCTGGTTTTGGTGGGCACTTAGTCTATTTTGTGTTCTGTAAGCTTCTTGTATCCTCACCAGCATTTTCTTCTTTAGGTTGTTAAAGATTTCTTCTATGAATTTATTTTCTGTTCCTTTTGCCTGCTGTTCTTATTATTTTATTCCTGTTATTATTTGGTCATCTTATAGTGTCTCAGATTTCTTTGACTTTTTGTGTTATTATTTTTTTTAACCTTAGAGTTTTCTTTGACTGTCAAATCTATTTATTCTATTGTATCTTTTACATCAGAGATTCTCACTTTCATGTCTTTTGTTTTGTTTTGCTAGTTTTGCTTGCATCTTTAGTTCACGTTTGTTTCCTCAAATTTATCATTTCCAACTTTCTTTTGGTTTATGTCTTCTTTATTGCTTCTATTTCAGTTTTTAACTCTTACACTGTTGCAATCACCTGTTTGATTGCTTGTTCTTGGTTCTCTAGTCTCTCCTTAAAAGATTTATTGTTTTCTTTCAATTTCTTATTTGTCTTTTTCACTAATTCTTTATAGGAGTTAATTATGTTTTTTAATTTCTTCTGTAATGGCTTCTATTGTCTTTTTAAATCATATCTTTAGATTGTTTTCCGAGAAGAAGAATATTGCTTCTTCTATATAAGAATTTTCAGGTCTCACTGTTGTAGAAGCACTTGAGTACTTCATGCTGTTGAGAAAATTTTTGCACTGGTATCTACTCATCTCTTCTGCGAATTGGTGCATGTGTTTGTGTTTCAGCTAGCTGGTTTTTGTGTAGTAAGTTCTATTGGTGCAGCTGGAGGTTTTGAAGATCTCAAATGCAGTGGAGTCTGTGTCTCAGGAAGTAATTGAGATCTGCAACTGGAGCTCTTCTGAAGGTGCTCTCCAGAAAAGCTGTGTCACAAGAAGCAGCTCTTGTGATACAACTCTCCTGAAGCTGTGTTTCTGGAAGCAGCTCTTATAATGGAGCTCACCAGAGGCTGCCTCAGGAAGCAGCTTCAGCTGAATGTCTTCTTCTGGGGCTATCCAGAGGCTGTGTCTCAAGAAGCAGCAGTGTTTGAGGAAATTGTTGGTTTAGGGAAATGGATTGAGGTTTATGAGGTACAGGGTCCAATAAAGGATATGGTTAGTCAAACTTGCACAGTGGAGTCTTGCTTGTTGGACTGTAGATGGAGATTTTATGAAATGCGGTCATATTTTATTCTCTATTGCCCAGATCTGGGGTCTGTCCTAGCTGGCCAACTCGGAGGAGAGTAACTCATCTCATTTGCTGGAGTTCTCCAGATGCTGTATCTCAGAAATGAGCTGTGGTTACACAATGGGTGTTTTGGGGAAATAGATTGAGGCTAATGAGATAGGGAATCTGATGAGGGGTGTAGATAGTCAGGCTTTTAGGCAGGTGCTCCACTTGCTTGCCTGCAACTGAAGCTGAGATGAGTTTTGGGTCGCATTTTGTGCCTGTTGCTCAGACCTGGAGGTTCTCTTAGTGGGCATGGTTGGCCAGCTGGGAGAGGGTAAATCACCTCCTTTGCTGGGGCTCTCCAGAGGCTATCTTATGAAACAGCTGAGATTGAGGGACGGGTAGTTTTAGGAAATGGATTATGAGGTAGGGGGTTCAGTGAAGGTTGTAGAGAGTCATACTTGCATGTGGGAGTCCTGCTTGTTTGCCCTTATTTTTCTTAATAGTATAGGAAGCAGAAATGAAAAATAGCATTTAATTGTAACACAAATACACACACGAGGGAGAAAGAGACAGAGAGAGAAAGAGAGAGAGAGAGAGAGAGAGAGAGAGAGAGAGAGAGAGAGAGAGAGAGAAAGGGAGACATGTTTCCAAAACATGAAAATAAAGGAAATAAAATTACATCAATTTGAATGTTATCTAAAGACAAAAAAAACTTAAAATTTAGAAAAATGAATTACATAAAATGAAAAAAGATGTATTTGGTATGTATCTATGCATATATTTTACAATAGTCAATATAGTTTATATAATAACTAACATAAAAATATAAAAGTCATGCCATTAAATTAATATCAGATGGTGATAATTTCTTATATTTACTCAGCTATTGAGAAGCAAAGAAACACAAAATTTCCACTGTTCCAATATCCAGACCTTCCTTTTCATAATCCTAATTCTTAATTAAAAAATTATATTTAAAAAGAGTAGTCTTTTTATGTGTAAAGTCATTTATTTGATTCTAGGCCACAAAAAGAAGACTTCGGGCTTTCAGTTGGAGTTGATTTAACTAATACTACTTTTAATCAAAATTTAGGCTTTTTTTCTCATTTGGGTATAGATGCAATGTTTCTTTACTACCTGAAACTGATGGGAAAATTTGTATCAGTACAGTTTCTCAGCTAGAGTCTCTGAAAGAATTGTAATATATTAAAACTCAAGTAACTGAAATGTACTTACTCTGTCACTGCTTCTTGAGAAAAACAGAAGTTCTGAAGTGAAACGTGATAGCAAGTTGTAGTAGCACGATTTTGGGTTGTAAGAAAAGAAGACTCTGAGCCAAATATTTGGGGGAATTTGAAATATCAGAGAGAGATAGCACCACAGTCAATTCTCACCAAACTGTCTTGCAACTTTCTCGGCCTCACTACTGGTCCCTTCTGCCTGTTGCTTCTGTCAGTGCTTCTGTTTCTGCCTAGTTTCTATCAGCCCTTATATACCCTATTCTATTTAGATTGAGATTAAAGGTGTGTAGCCTTGAATTCACAGAAATAGAAGAAATTTTGTCTCTGCAGTTATGGGACAAAGAATGTTGGTCACCACTGCCACTTTCCTTGTGTTGGGATTAAAGGTGTGTGTAAATGACTCAGCTGTTTATCTTATTATTCCAGGTGTGTGTGATTGGCTCAGCTGTTTATCCTTGTATTCAAGGATCAGGGATTTCCTGAGCTGTCTGCCTAGGATCTCATATGCCAGGATTTATTAAATATTTAACATATATCCACAGCAAGTGGAGACACACAAGCAGTATTTTATAGTTCATGTGTTCAATAATCTACATCAGTAATTATGATAAAAATTCTGTCTATGCAAATGTGAATATGGAGCATATTGTTCCTATAGTGGCTGTGCAATTATCTAAGAATTTTGAAGGCTGGCACATTTTATAATTTTAATTTCTAAAGAATTTTATACATAAGTACATCATTTACACCTTTTCTTTCCTCCTCTCTTGTTCACTCTACATTCTTACTCTGTAGTTCATGACCTCATCAAAAATTATTTTTTTCAAATGCATATAAGTACATACATTTGATCTACTGGTCCAATTTAGTGTTGTTTTTGTGTGCATGTTTGCAGAACTTATCCTGGGAGATTAGCTAATATATTGAAGGAAGTATCCATGGAAAGACTGATTCTCACTTTCTCAATAGAATTTGGTAATCTATAGTTATTATGACCTTAAGGTACCCAGCCCCAGCTGCATATCTTCAATGCAAACCCTGCACCACAGCTCAGAGAGCACAGCTGAAATGCCAGATGATCAGGACTACTGATGCTGGACAATGTCTCTAGACTTGATGAAAGAGCTGCACCCACTAAATTTTAACAATATAATTGTCTTAAAAAGAGTGTTATATTCACAACACTTGTTTATACAGCAATGTAGAGAGAAGAAATTTCATAAAGCTTCACTGTTACACAAAGAAATGGAGGATCATTTTTGAACTCACAATCTTTGGCTCTTCCTGACTGCACACTGATTCACTAAGAAAATATGATAGTAAAATTGTAACAGAATTTTTGCTCCAATTTAAATGTAATTAGCTGTGTGATATTTTAATTGATGAATTTAAAATTAAGACGGGTGTTGGAAAAACAACAGAGAGTGATTGAGAGGGGCAGGAGGAGGAAAGGAGTTTGAACAAGGGGATACAAGGAGAAAAAATGAGACTTTATTCAAAAATAAATTTAAAAAATCCAAAAACAAAGATGTCAATAAACTCAAAAAAATTGTTTATGTCTCTATAGTACGTATCTCATGAATTCTGTATCTCAAAAAGAAATCAAGGAAACTATGCATAAAATAAGGCAAACTCAGGATATTGAAACCGGCCTCTAATATAATTTCCTTTGCTTTCCTCCCACTGTACATTTTTCTCAATTTCTTGCATCAAGCATTGACTGCATTAGTGAGAAAATTTTAGTCCTTCAATAGAACTATGCAATTTAAATGTTAAGTCTCAAGTTCTTCTAAAATGATTGGCACTTCTTAAGTGTGAAGCATATATTTATTAACTTTTAAAATTAGAAAAATCTGCTTGAGTCAATTAGTTACTGAGAAAGACATGATTTTTTATGATCCTGACTCATACTTCTATATTTACTTTGAATGTGTGTTTCTCATCTATATTTAAGAATGCAAGTGCTCTATAGAAATCTTTTTCTTTTATTTTTTCTAAATATGGTGAAAATTGCTTCATGTGTAAGTTTAAGCATATATACACACAGTATTATATATTATAAATAGTATGTCCATTTTCACAATTATTTTATATAATTAATCTTAAAAATGAGTTCAATTATATAACAAATAATTGATTTGAAACATATAAAGGTGGAAACAAATGATTTTTTTAAAAAAATTCATTATTTAGGGATAAAGAAAATCCAGTAGCAGCTAAGCAGAGTACATTTTTCCAAAACCTAAAAATATGCCTATTAAGAACATGTATTGAGCTTAGCAGGGTAAGCGATGGTATTATTTTTTAGGTTTCCTTAATTTGTGTAGTTTATAGTGTCTGCATATGAGGTATACATATGTATCTGAGATAAGTCCTGATCTCATTGCTAGGGAACCCACAGACAGATCCAGCTGCCCCACTATCACCAGCATTAATAAGGACTACTGTCAAAGTGAAAGGGAAATCTTTCTAAAGTGAGTCATTATGGGGTTAGGGAGAAATCTGTTAGTATTGCAGTCCCTAGGAGTGTACATGGATGTCTAGAGCTAAGACTTCTAGCAAGAGTGGAGAGACCTCTTGAACTAGCCATTTTCTGTACTCAGAATGGGGATACCCTAAGAGTCATCGTAGAACCTCCATAAACTCTCCAATAGAAATAAATGCAGACACTCACTATAAAAGAACTTAACCAATACCTAGAGTTTAGTTTAAGAGAGAGAGAGAAAGAGAGAGAGAGAGAGAGAGAGAGAGAGAGAGAGAGAGAGAGAGAGAGAGAGAGAGAAGGGATTATAGGAGCAAGGGGAGTCGGTGAAGATCATAATAGAAAACACAGATTCAGCTTACCTGAACTATATGAGCTCATGGAGTTTGGACTGACAGATGAGGATCCTGCATGGGACCACACTATGTCCTTTTTAAGATTATAATATAAATAAATTATTTCTCCTTTCTTTTCATCCCTCTGAAACCCATCATATAATATTTTTTTCTCTATATCAAATTCCTATACTCCCCATAATTATTTATATGCACACAAACATTTCTAAGAACATGAATACAACGCTCTCAGTCAGTATTATCTGACTTGCATATAAATATTTTCTTCAGAGATGACCATAGAGAAGTAGTCCTGAGAATGTAATTTTATAGTACTAGAAGGCACTATGAAAGGTTCAAAATGAAGGATTCACCCAACATCTTGAGTCAGTTCTCATGCTACAGCAATGACTAGGATGGCAACATAGCCCTGAGTGCTGCACTGGAAATGCATAACTTGGTGGTAAGAAACAGGTCCTTATTTCACTTAGCACTTCCTCAAACAAGAGACAGAAAAGGCCTGGTAATGGAAACACAGCCAGCTAGTGATGACATGTATCTTGGAGAACTTACAAACTGCCAATTTAGTAAATGAGCAATGTCCCTGTATATACTCAAACATTTCCTCTTGTACTTATAGGAAGTAGAGTTCTTATCACTCATTAGGAAAACTGTTTCCAACATATTGAGGCCATAGTAAATTTTATTTAAAAGCCAAAATAAAAAAACTAAAATATTGAATAAAAAATAAAAATTGTTTAAAAAATACTGGAATGTCTGTGAAGAAAGTTCTTAAGTTTTTATTACTTCCTTAATCACAGACTGACATTGAAACATTTTGTTTATATGATCCTCTTAGTTACCACTCAAATAAATTTTATAAAATTTATATAAAATCTAGCACAGAAGTGATTTTATAAAAGATTTGAGTAGACAATCTAACTGACTTGTTTTTAACTTTCCTTATTATACATAGTACAAACTGTACTAAACTTAAAAATTTGGCAAATGCTGAAGATTTTTAGTACAATGTTTTATTTTCTTTTTTCACTATTTTATAATGCTTCCATTATATAATAACAAATATTATTTTATAAAGATTATGATCAAAAACTACCATACTATTTAGAAATTTGTAAAGTAAGCTTAAGTGATAAAACCTTATACTTTATAAATATCTGTGGCTCCTATTTCCAGCATGTGTTGCATAAATGTATAAATTTTTCCAAATTATTAAAAATATATAGAATCATGAAAGTTATTCATAGTTGTTTTATATTTAGAGATAAATTGGATAGCTGTATTTTCACTCTGTATTTTATCTAACCAGAACTTTATAAACTCTGACTTGTTTTACAGTTTATACATTGTCTCCCATTGTTTCCTTTTTCTACTTTCTATTTTGTAATCATGGCTAGGGAAGCAGGAGAGATTTCCTTTGAGTCAAGAAGAAATGTCCATTACCTATTTTATACTCTTCTTTTCTCATTATGTAGCCTGAGCTTATAATAACTTGGACAGTAAAAGAACACTGGTAGCTAGTTGAAATGTATTTAATAAGGCCTGTTTTTTCCAAGTTGTTTGAAGTCTATTCTCATTTATTCTTACAAGGATGCACGACTTTGATTAACTTTTACTTTAAGTTAGATAGTAACTTCTGAAAGTATTCTTTATTACACAGTAACAATTAAGAAATTGCCTGAGCCTACATCCATGTTTGACCTAATTTAATACCATGTAGCTAAACAAAACAATATTGGCTGCCCTATTTGGTAAACAGGCTGATTGTGATGTCTTCAAAGGGTACAGATGAAAATCATGTGCTATTACATGTGACCCTAGTCTAGCAATTTTAACATTAATTTAATATTATATTGTTTTATAGAGAACATAAAGGTAGGCAAGTACCAATATCTAACCTTCATTAATAAATGTAAGAATGAGATACACAACATAAAATTGAACATGAATGTACAGAGATTCCCAGCCATACAAATAAGCAATTATTACACTAAATATAAAATGATCATTTAAATAAAAAGTTTCAAATTTACTCATTATATATTAATTTATATTTCTAAAAACGTTCTAACAGGTGCAGAGAAAAAATATTAAAAGTAAAATGATGAAAAAAATCACATAGATGCCAATCAAGATTGTTAGAATGATGCTATAATTATAAATAATTATAATAAGTTATTGTGGAACATATACTAAGATGTTTAAAAATGAAACAAATTTGCTGGGCCCATCAGAATATCATTCATACTCTCCATATCTAACAATAAAATTCTGTATTTTTGGTTGTGAGCCTAGCCTTTAATGACTGAGCCATCTCTCCAGCCCAACAATAAAATTCTAAAAGACTAAAAATAAATTTTGTAACCAAATTACAAGAATTCATAAAAGAAAATAAGTTTTAACATTAATATTCATTTAATGAGCTATTAATTTATCCTTTATGAGATAATATCTATTAAAAATAAAATATTTGAAATATATATTATAAAAATGCTATTTAATTAGCATTTTTATCTAAAAAGTATAATACAAATATTTTTCCCAACTATAAATTGTCACATTATGAAGTCATACTTGGTTGAGATTACATAGTGCTGGTGAATGTCTTTAATTTCAGCATCTTGGAGACAAAAACAGGCAGATCTATGAGTTCAAGACAAGTCTCATCTACATATTGAGTTCACGACAGCCAAGCCAACACAAAGAAATCCAGCAACAAAACCTAAAACTAATAAATAATACATGGACTTGATAGAGAAAAGTAAAAATAAAGCCAGAATGTGTTTTATTTTTAAAATACTATATAATTTTTTTCTGTTTAGCACAAAATTATTTAGAATATTATAAAGTTTAGGTTTTACACAGCTAAGTGTCATTAGTAATTCTACTCTCATTCTACCTACTCTGGGATTCTGCCACCAGGAAAAGTAATGAGATGAGCAGCACTCTTACTCCTCTTGTGAGAAATTAGTATAGAAAATAAACAGCCATGTATAATGTTGTTTCTCTAAGCAGAAACATTATCTCATTTTCATAATGTAAATCACTTACATAGACATAATTATTTAATGTTAAAACCTCTAAAAACAGCAAGATACATTATTAGAATAATTTAAAAAGCAGATTTATTTTAATTATTCTTTTAACATCAATCATTTTATTTGAAAAGAATATTCAGTTCTGATATTAAAATACTTTTAAAAATAAAAGTAAGACATTTATTCTCAATTATTTATAAATCCTAACTATTATTGATTTATTTACATATTTAGATATTAGATATTATCAAGTTACTAAGCCAGATAATAATAAATGGAATGCTTATAAATTACTATTAGTAATATTTTCTGATGTCTTTAAACAATGGAGAAATTTAACTATTATTTATATATAGTTTAAATCTATGTATTAAATTATTTTACTGAACTCACATGTTTCTTTTTAGTACAAAAACTATCCATAAACTCATTTAGCCACCACATTGTTTAGGAAAATCCATTGTGCATTTCAATATTTCAGAAATTATATGAAAGTCTCATTTAACTGCAGAAATGCTAGCAGAATGATCTCCAACTCAATGTGAGTTTAAATGAAATGAAAATTTCCTCTCTATTGACATGAAATCCTGTATTTAATCATAATTGGAATGTGGGAAATTACTTTCATGGAAGAAGAGACTAGATAGACCTAGCATGCCAGTGCTGCTGGCCATTCCAACTGAATAGATTCCATTTGAACACAATGAGCCATGATTATTGCCAGACATCAACCTAAACTTCTGTGGGCCAGAACACCATGGCTTGTTTGATGAAAAAGATAAGACAGAATATATTCAATCAGATTCAGAATGGCCTCTTCAAATGCTGAAAGATTAATATGTTTACTCTTTTTAAAAATATATTTGGTTTGATAAAACAAACTTGTTTTTTTATATTTTCAGTGTTCAAAGTCTACATGAAAGTATAAGATATAAATATCATATTTAAATTTCATTATCATGGTAAGTGATTATCTACTTAACAATAACAAGATTCACATTAATAAGAGTCATAACTTTAAAACTTTTATTTGATAAGTAAATGAAGTTTTTGAAAACCATTTTTGTTAGAAAAAGGCATAAACAAAGGAAGAGGGGAAAATATCAAATCTTATAGAAAATCATTATCTTAACTATATGGTTAGCTTGAAATAATCTAAATAAGCTAATCAGTAAATGAATAAATGAACCAAAATTTTCTAAAAATTAGAAAAAACATGGCTAAAGCTCATAGGAATGTTCAACATACTTACATATCACAAAAAGGCAAATTTCAAAAGGTAACATCCATTCCACCCCAGTTAGAATAAATTTATTGAGTGACCAAATAATAAGCTTTGGTACATTACAAGAAAAGGAAACTTTCATACAATGTTAGTCAGAATGTAATTTGGGTCAGTCACTTTGAAAATTGGTAAGAAAATTCTTTGAAAATCTGTTATATTTTATTATTATTATTATTATTATTATTATGAATAAAGTCATACTTTTTATCCGTGTATATCCTTGTTCAAGCTGCCTTCCCCCTCCCACCCCTTCGAGTCACTCTCTCTTGTCCACATCTTTTTTATCTCCTCCTCAGCAAGGGCAGGAGGTTCCAAGATCCCATTATGGCTTAGTTCAGCATCCACTCCTGGCAGGAATCTAACTTACAGGATAACATAGGATACAAACCCAGGAATATGGATTATTATTTATCTCATATATTAAATTTATGATTATAATAATAACCTGAAAAATCATAGGAATACTAATTAAAATACTATTAGCAAAACATAAGTGATGAAATTATTTGAAGTGTTGAGTATATACACAAAGGTGCTCAACCACACCACAAGGACAATTGTTGAACTATTTATTTGTAAAAGCCAGAACCTGACTGGTCCTGCTTTCTCATCCCAGTATCAAGACTGCATTAATCAATCCTCTGCAAGGAATGGGCTCTAAGTTTCCAGTACATGGGTAAAAAAACCTCTTTTTAAAAAAATCAATTAATTTTAGTAAAGAAATAACACATAAAATAAACAAAAGCCAACACTTGGAAACAATCTCCCTCAACTAAATAATGGATTCAAAATAAAGTGGTATATTTTATACAATGGAGTACTTACTACACAGCAATAAAAAAATGACAACTTGAAAATTTGAAAGCAAATGGATTAACAAACTGTGGTACAGCTACACAATGGAGTACTACTCAGCAGTAAGAAAAAATGATATCCTAAAATTTGCAGGCAAATGGATGGATTTGGAGAATATCCTACTGAGTGAGGTATCACAAACTCAGAAAGATAAGCAGGGGATGTACTCACTTATTAGTGGTCTCTAAACAAACAAACAAACAAATAAGAAAAAAGTAAAGTATGCCCAAGCTGCAAACCACAACCACTGAACAGCTTGGGATCAGAAACACCCTGGACTGACACCTTGGATCCCATTCCCCCTAGAGGAACACCCGACTCACTCTTTTTTTTTTTTTTTTTCTTTTCCTTCTTTATTTTGTATTTATCAAAAAAAAAAAACACAGTAAAAAGAATTTAAAATGTGGAAGAGTTAAAAATAACTATACAGAGGATAAGAATGATAAGCATGGCTTATCAAGGGTGGAAATACAAATAAGATTGCTACACATACATTTTCTTTGTGTTCATCTTTCCCTCTGAATTTTTTTTTCCATCCCTGTATATCCTTATTCAAGGTCTCTTCCCCCTCCCAACACATCTGGTCATTTTTCTTCTCTGAAACTCCCCATCCA
>PVIH01007305.1:71867-101873 GCA_004025045.1 Sigmodon hispidus
GTGGTTGTGGTTTGCCGCTTGGGCATGTTTGGCTTTTTTTCTTGTTTGTTTGTTTAGAGACCACTAGTGAGTGAGTATATCCCCTGCTTATCTCTCTGAGTTTGTGAGACTTCGCTCAGGAGGATATTCTCCAAATCCATCCATTTGCCTGTGAATTTTAGGATATCATTTTTCCTTACTGCTGCGTAGTATTCCATTGAGGGGGAGAAAACTGCATCTGCCAGGAGTGGAGACTGAACTAAGCAATATTGGGGCAGTGGGATCATGGGACTGCCTGCAGCCTGCCCAGGGATGGGATGGGGATTTGTGGAGAAGAAAGAATGACCTGATGTGGTGGGAGGGGGTAGGGACCTTGAATAAAGATGTACAAGGTTAGAAAGTGTGACTTCTTTGTTAGTAATAGTAATAATAATAATAATAATAATAATAATAATAATAAAAGGGGAAAAAAGAAAATAATGTATAATCTTTCAAAGAAGTATAATAAAGACCCAAGTTTAGACATAAAAATAAATAAATAAATAAATAAATAAATAAATAATAAAAGTGTTAAGATAAATTTACTCGATAATAAAATTTGAAAGCATTTCTAGGATACCTTCTGGCTATATTTACATAAAACTAAAATATATCATTTTGAGTGAAGTAACTCAGATCTATAAAGAAAAACATAGAATGTACTCACTTATAAGTAGATATTAGATGTAAAGCAATGGGTACACAGGGAATATTTTATAAACACAGAAAAGCTAAGTAGAAGGAAGGACCATAAAGGGAATAGACACATATTTCCCCAGTAAATGTAAAATTGTTACAATCTCTTGGGTAAACTTAAATGGGTAAGTATAAGGGAGAGAAAAGTGAATGGTCATCATGAGGGTTGGAGAAGGCCAAAGGCCAAGTTAGGGTAGGGACAGGAGTGGGAACAATAAAAGAGATATCTTGACAGAGTGAACTCTGTTTGAGTGAGTAAGAAACCTAGAAATTCATAAGAACCCATTTAAGAATTCTCAGAATGTGAGGTTGCACCAACACGGGTAGATAGGCGCGGGCCGGCGTGTCCTTAGGTTAGAGAGCAGGATGTCCGTCTTGAAGTCTGAGCGCCTGTGGTATTGATCACCCGGGAGCGAATTAAAAATGGGTGATGTTGAGAAACGCAAGAAGATTTTTGTTCAGAAGTGTGCCCAGTGCCACACTGTGGAAAAGGGAGGCAAGCATAAGACTGGACCAAATTTCCATGGTCTGTTTGGGAGGAAAACGGGTCAGGCCGCTGGATTCTCGTACATGGATGCCAACAAGAACAAAGGCATCACCTGGGGAGAGGATACCCTGATGGAGTATTTGGAGTACATCCCTGGAACAAAAGTACATCCCTGGAACAAAAATGATCTTCGCTGGAATTAAGAAGGGAGAAAGGGCAGACCTAATAGCTTATCTTAAAAAGGCTACTAATGAATAGTTCCACTGCCTTATTTATTATTACAAATATCTCTTGGCTTTTAACGTGTACTATAATTTAATTCATACACCAAAATTCAGATCATGAATGGCTAACAATGTTTTTGTTGGATGGTCTTGATTTAAGTAAAACTGACTTGTAGAAAAGTGAATATGATCTTTTTTAAAAATAACAATTCAAGTTGCATAAGTATTATCAATGTTCTTCCCTTTCTCAAGATAGGATTGGACTTAATTCTGCTTTCCACAAAAGATGGGATGTCACCTCAAATCCATTGAATGGTTTTATACTTAAATTTATATAACTGGGCATATGAATATGTTTTAACCCTGGGAAAATTCAGACACTGTCTCAAATGTGAAGACTTACCTGTGTTACAGTTTGTATTCATTGGCCTGTTAAAGGCAGTGGCTAAATGTCAGGAAGCAACTGTCTATTCTTGACTTGATGTCATTTGAATTAGAATTCCCTAAGTCAAAGGATGATGCCCTTTACATTGAAAGGTACTTACTGTGGTCTATGTATAACATCAAATAAAGAGTATTTAGCATTTCTTAAAAAAAAAAAAAAAAAAAAAGAAAGAATCCTCAGAATGCTGGAGGTGATTGAATATCCTTCCCTTGTTCTCAGATTCTTGAATACCCTAATTGTCCCATAGAATCTATATCCAGTGACTGATGGATGTAGATGCAAACACCCAAAGCCAAGCACTTGGCAGAAAGAACTAGAAGAGCCAAGGGGATCAAGAACAACATGGAAAAAAAATCTAAAAAGACTACTCACCTAAGCTGGTGAGATATTACTGACTCCAAACTGACAGCTGGAGAGTCTGTATTGTAATGAACTAGGCCTGCTGAGTGAGGGTGGGGAAACTTGAGCTAGCTTTTTAGAGCTCAGACCTTGTGCTTGGAACCTCACTCAACCCTGACACAGGGAGTGGGGGCTTGGTCAGGCCTCAACTTGATATACTTGCTCTTGTTGACTACAAGGTTTTTTCCCCTTTGTGGAGTTGAAGGAAGGTAGAGTGCAGGGAGATGTTAGGAGAAGTGAAAGAAAAGATGGAACAGGGGCATTCTAACAGAAAGAGATATAAAGAAGTATGAATATAATCCAAGTTTATTATATACTTGTATAAAAATGTGTTTAAGGATCTCAAACATTGGGAAAATTAAACATCCAAATAAATAATTAAATAAAGACAGTAAAGATGGATCACTGATTAGAATGTCTTAGATAGCAAATATAATGTGATTATAATACCTGACACTCACATATAGGTGGTAAACCAGTCTTATTCCAACTTAGGCTTGAAGATCATCTTAGAGTAAAGACAAACTAGATGTATTCCTGATTTTGATAAATCTGTTTCTCAAGGATTGAGCTATGACCCAAATGTAACCTAAACAACAATTGCTTTTCTTTTTTCTGTTCCAGTAAATGGTAACCTTGTCTTTCAACTGTCTAATGCTGACCTCTTCTGTTATGCCTTAAGGGGAGGCAGTCTTGTACATGAATACAAATCTTAATTTCATTATTTGGGCCATGATGATCTTTGCAGTAAATATTTGGAGACCCCAGCATGTTTAAGACTGCAATACAGATTATGAAATTCAGAAGCAAAACTTCTCCCCCTATGCTTTAGGGTCTGAAAAAGAATTGTTTGATGTGGACATATGATATGCACATATGACACCTCACTTTTTGCCTTTAGTGTAGAAACATTAGGTAAAGGCAGACCACCTACCAATGCTTATAAATTGAAATCTGAGAGAAACAGAACAAAACAAAATGCCACAGAAGTGTTTCTATGACTGAACAGATAAAGTTTTGATAGAAAGGTACTTAGTTTTCTTCTCCGATTTGGCTATTTTCCAAAGGGTAGACTGAACTGAAAGTGTGCTTTGGGACCTTGGGATATCTCCATTGTGTGCTTCCCTAAGAAACCCTTAGGTGCCAAGAATAGAGAAATTGATGTGTCCCTGCACATGAGCCTCCAGGAGACAGTGTTTCAGTGCCAGAAATTACAAAACTCTAAGGCCATTTGTGACTCTGGCCAGCCAAAAGTTTGAAGCAGTCTAACAGCCTAAAGTTGAGAGAGAGAGAGAGAGAGAGAGAGAGAGAGAGAGAGAGAGAGAGAGAGAGAGAGAGAGCCTAACAGAATAGAAGAAATGCAATACTTGGAAAGCTTCAAGTGGTATCACAACAGCTTGTTTATTCAATGAAGTGATTGAAAAAAGAGCCATATATATTAAAATAAGACTTCTTGGTTATATTCTACATTTTGTATATTGGCTTTATTTTTGTTATTTTCTTTTCTGTGATTCAGTGTCCCAATTAATCTTATTCAATTAATGGTCAAGTTGAGAGTAAGGCTGCTCCTTCCACACCTGTACTAGAAAATGCAGGCACACTCTACTCCAGAATGCTACCCTGGGTAGTTCTGTCCACACCACCAGAACCACTCAGGATCAATTCTACCACTGATGCTGGTTATGAATAGTCAAAATTAATTTATTTATTTTCACTTTATTAAGTTTAGCAGAGATTCTAACATCTTTTCACATGAAAAATAAAATATTCTTTTAGTGTGTTCTGCTACATTAGAAACCTGGTTTTGGAGTTGGCAAGTATCTTTCCTATAGCAAGACCACCAGCTGAATTTGTGGCAAAAAACATTTAAGAAGCAAGGCAGAGCAGCTAAGAAAATTAGAATATTATTTTAACTGGCAATAATTTGTGCTATGATATGAATCTTATTACAAGATTTGTATGATCATTATATGAATGTACTTTACTGTATAGAAGTTTAAAATTCAGTGTTTTTATTTTTGGTTGCTCATGACAATCTTTTAACTAAACTTCTGAAAATATTAAATTAAATTTTAATTTAATTAAATTTAAATTTAATTAAAATATTAAAAAGCAGATCATAAACTTACAGCATACAATGGCATCAAATATATATTGTAATTACAAAGAGGAACAAAAGGAGCATAGTTTAGATATACTGAACTAAAACAAAACTGTAAAACAGCTGATGAAACTCTAAACGTTGCATCTCCATGTCTGATGTCCAAACACTACTCAGATTTCCAGCTACTTTCAGCTCTTTTGAAAACAGTGTACTTTTTTCTTCTTGGCTCTTTCTACTGCCTATTAGAAGCTTCTGTCAGCAGATACCTCACAACTCTAACACCTCTAACATCTTGAATTTTCTAAGGCAACCAACTATTCACCTTTATAACTTCATTCCATGGCCTCTCTAGGCATCTATTCAAAAGAACTTCTGACACATGCCTGACCTAAGATGTTTTCAATAGTCATGGAGAGGGATTTCATAACCCTTTATCTATGGCCTTAACTCTAAATCCAAATACAAATAGCCAAATCTGCCACTTTCTGATGCTTGCTGGAGCTTTATTATGGTCCCCCCATTCACATACAATTTTTACTAGATTTCTGTTTTTGATTGTTTCTTTCACTGCCTAAATTTGGCTCTCGTGCTACTTTCTCTGTACTTCAGGCTTGAACTCAGAGATCCAACACCTTCAGTCTTCCTAGTTCTAGGGTTAAATATATGTAACACCATGCCATGCTGTAAGTCTTTTTCAAATTTCTTTTTACTCTTCATAATTCAGTTTTATACATAGTACCTTTAGCTGGCTTTTGTCTTGCTCTGTGGTCATCTTAACTTTATTCCACTTAGCAACCAGTTTGCCTTTAAACTAATTATTCCTCATAGAGTTCTTTTATTTTTAAACCATTCAGATCTTTAGCACATAGATTATACCTTTCAGTTTTGTGTCTTTATGGAATTCTTAAGTGTGCAAATGAGTGGGTCTCTGAGTCAATAAACGTTTCTTTTGTCATTTCATGGGCTCTTTTCATTCTGTTTATTTTCTTTTTATTCTGTGTTAGTTTGAGTTAATTTCATATTTTATACAACATTTTATTTTATAATTGTCCTTTAGAAGCTTGTTTTCTCATGTGTGACAGAGAGGAGATGGATTTTGATGGGAGGGTAATTGAGAAAGAAATAGGAGGAGTAAAGTGAGATAAAAACAAATCAAGAGACATTAAATTGGGAAAAAATCTATCAAAAAAGAAAATCTTGTTTTTTTGTATTTGAATCATTTACATAAGTTTTAGATAAAGACTTTGGAAATTAATGTAATTCAGATAAAATTAATAATAATTTATAGGTGGTGTTTTCCAACTTTACTTAAACAAACCCTGAGATAACCAAATTGATACCAGGAAACATATACAAATTAACCAGCATGCACTTAACACATTGCTACTTAAGACAAAATATTTTCAAAGATACTTTTCATAAATTCACTTTGTGCTTATCTTGTTTTGTCCCTTAAGAATTACTACACCTAATGTCTTTATTTCAAACTGAGGAGATTATACTTAATGTAATAAGGAATGTGTGTTTGTGTGTGTGTGTGTGTGTGTGTGTGTGTGAGTTGCAAAATCTTATGAAAACACTGCCCATATATTTGGAAGACAGCAACAAGGAGGTAATAAAAAGGGTTTTCAGGAAGAAGCAGGAATGGGAGAATATTTTATTATATTATATTTTCCAAAAGACAATTAAAAGGGGAATGTGTTATAGAATTACTGTTTATGTCCTCAGTCCATGGTTCAATTTAAGAGTCAGAATTTTTATTCAGCTGGCTAGAATGGATATTTGAGCCCTGCACGACCCAGGAGGGAGCTAGAGAGCAAAAAAAAAAAAAAAAAAATGTGACCACAAGTTTGAAAAGCTTTTTTGAGCCAAGAATTGAGCATCAGTTGGTGTTGGCAGTGCCTTGTGATTCAGCTCAAATTTTATTTAGTACTTTTATATTTGTGCATGCGTTTCATTTTATAATAAATGGTAAAAGAAATCATTATCACCTGGCACCAAGTAAAGTAAGTGTTCATCTAACTATTCTTTGTCAATAAAAATATCTAGAGTCACATCATGGGGTAAGATACTGAATGAGCATAGAAGCTGCAAAGTTACCACTGACCTCTTATCGCTCTTCTTTCCTCCATCCTAAATGACTGAGATCTCTCCCATCAGTGCCTTACAATTTTCTGTCCCCTATCTGTCCACAGTCTTCTAAAACTTCTATAGGAAATTTTGTTCAGCTATTCAAAGCAAGCTTAATTATCAGGATGCAACTAAAATATGACACAAGATTGTACATTATTTGGTTACTAATTTTTGATGTATAATACTATTTAATCATGCAATTCATTTGACTAATTACTGATTGTAGTATAACTCATTGAGTTGTGAGGAAAAATATGCTTGACACAATTGTTTATTAAAAGTATAGGCTTTGTTGAAGAAAAGGTTAATATTTGTGTTACTCCTAACATTGAAATATGTCATACTTAATTTTAATGAATAAAATAACAACACACATGAAAAACTACTGAGTGTTTCTTCATTCATCTATCTAAACAAAGATAATCATTACAGGTATATCTTATGGAATACAGTAAAGTAGGAGCAGAGACATTCCCCTAATTTCATAAACTTGATAATTACTTAGTTTCTAAATATTTAGTAGAATTATTTTATGTACCAAGGCTGTTTTCAATGGTCAATTGCTTAAGTTTCTACTTTTTTGTTTCTAATTTGAATTTATTTTAATTAAATTTCTCAATAATATGAAGTTTATTGAATTTATTGAAGAATATTGTTTTTAGTTATGTGTGTTTACATCATTTTCTTTATTCAAAATCAATAATGATTAAGAGTACTCAAATTTAATATAGTGTTATTTCACACAGAATAGATCATATTACTACAGCTTACATGTATTTCTACTCTTTATTTTATATAAACCTAAATCACACATGAGGTAACTATAGGTTACATGTGTTTTAAATATTTTTATCCAAGAACTTGGTTATTAATTTGGCTTATGAGATATTTGAGAAAGATAATTTTTAACTCCATTATTGCAGGGATAACCAATACATGTCATT
Organism: Sigmodon hispidus; assembly: GCA_004025045.1. Taxonomy (NCBI): domain Eukaryota; kingdom Metazoa; phylum Chordata; class Mammalia; order Rodentia; family Cricetidae; genus Sigmodon; species Sigmodon hispidus. The sequence continues at coordinate 79,318 of PVIH01007305.1, forward strand.
TAATCATCTGTAGCATCTAATTTCCAATTCATATACTCATAAGTTTTCACTATTACATTTTAATTTCTATATTTATTGATTTATTTTCTCTTTCTTAATATCTTCATTTTTGTAGTGAAATTAAGGTCATTTATTCTATGGCATTTATGGGAATTACAATCTTTGTTTGAACTTTATTTGAACCATAGCTGTGTTGAAAAGATGAATGATCTGTTTCACTAAATTTGTAACATTTAAATTATGCAGCCCTGTACATATAGTTGTTTTCAAAAAATTCTATTTGTTTGAATGACCTTCTTGTTTATGCTGACATCAATATTAACTCTCTGAAAACTTTAATATGCATCTCAAGATTTAGGAAAATATGTTCAATCTGGTGTGTAGTGTTCCAAGACTGTTTTTGTGATACTGGGAATTTTTTTATTTTCATATTTATAGTAGAAATTTTTACATTTTAGATCATCTGCTATGGATTTGATTGTATTTGCACAATGTTAATATAAAAATTGGAGTTCTAAGCTTTCTAATATGTTTTTTAAGCAAATATGAAATATAGTATAAATATTGAGTTGTTATTTAATAACTTCTCATAGATTTAAGTGGGGGAGACCTTAGTTTTATTTTTAAAGAGATGTTTCTAGATTTTCTGAATTGGAATATTACTAAAACATGAATTGAAGTAACTGTTCATGTTTATAGTTGTTTTGTCAAAGTCAAATGAAATTATACAGTGATCTTGTATTTAGAACACTTTCCATTTTCTGATGTTCTAAGTTCATTTAAATATGACTAAATTACTTATTTGAATTTCCAGTGAGGAATTACATATATTTTTTAATTAATATACCCACATCTGAATTATTTATCTTCAAATATATACTACACACATACATACACACACAACATGAATAAAAATATTTCAACAACAAATATTTTTAAAGTGGGATGCACTGGTTTCCAGTTTCATCTTTTTTGCACAATATTTTTATTTATTATTTGGTGATTTTACATCATGCACTCCATCAAACTCAGTTATCAGTCCTCAAAGTTTCCTACCCACCCTTATGATCTCCCCATTTACAAAATCGTCCATTCATGCTGCTCATTTACTTACTGGAGCAGAATTAAACTTCATCTTAGCACACATGGATGGAAATCTTAAAACAAGAATAATAAAGGTTCAACCTTATTTAGATACTTGAAGGCCGCATATATTTATAGAAAATTTCTTGACTTTCTCTCTCAGTTGTTGATCATCTTTGCAGATATCTCACAGACATACCCAGAAGTGTGTTTCACTAATCTTCTGTGCATATTTTAAATCAATAAGGATGAAAGTTAAGATTTGTCATTATGCTTAGCTATTTATCTACTTTAAACACCTGCATTTGACCTTATCTCCACTGATCTCTTCTTAATGTATCTCTCAACATCTTATTACATTATTCCATTTATAGTCTCATCTAATTATATTTATCTTCTTATATTATCTGAATAAATATTTTGTCTTAATAGTTCACTACCTTCTGATTTTCTCCACTTTCTCTGTAACAAAGAATTATAAAGAGGTTAAGTCCAACTTACACATACTATTTTTTCAGTATATCTTCAGTGACATCTCTTAGTTGATATTTTAACTTTTAAAACACACTAATTTGTTCCTTTAAAAAATCTTATATATGGTTAAATGTGACATGACAGCTTTCAGTTTATAGTGTAGCATTATTCTTACCACTTATGTACAAAACGCAAAGAAAAATGTCAAGCAACTATAATGTAGCACATATTATTTAATGGTCCAAGATTTTTTAATTATTGTTTTGCTTATGAAAATTTCTCAGTCATCATACTCTTCCTCAAATCTATCTTTAAGTTGACTTATCAACAAGTATAACTGATAATTGAATTCTTCACTTGAAAAGATAGATATAGATATATAGCTACATGTGATATAATTAAAGTTTGAATACTTTGGCCTGCCTATAAACATATACTATATATACTTAAATTTTTCAACTATGTATATGCAATAAAATTTCATGAATGAATTTAAAATACAGGAATGTAGGCATCAAGATCAAACTGAAAAACATATTAGGAGAGGAGAGAAAGGGAGAGAGGAAGGAGGGAGGCAGTACAAATTCCTCAACTCAATTTTGGAATAAATGAAGGCCAGTTAAATGTCAACCAGCAAAAGCACTTGGTATTGCAAAATTTAACCTAATTCTAAATTTACAGAGCATCCAGTTTTCTAGTGTTGGAGAAAAAGAAACAAGGAAAAATGTAAAGAATGAGTTACAAGAAATAGAAAATCGAGAGCTTTCAACAAATGATTGAATTAGAATAGGTGTAATACTAAATAATGAGTCCATTATACATATAAAAGTAAATGTTATACCTTTCATGTTTAGCTCTGTAGTATTATAAATTTACTTTTAACATATAATATAATTGTTTAAGGCCAAAATATTTTATGTAATCGAAGTTTATTAATATGAGTTTAAGTAGGTTGCTGTTATAATGAGATATATACCATCCATATTTATGTAATGAAGAAAATTTGTTTATTTGAATTAGTATGTACTCAGAAAAATGTTATTGTGTTAAGTAGCAAAAACACTGTTGCAGTTTATTGAATTTCCTGTTTGTTATCTCTAGTCATGCTTAAAGTAGTTCGTAAGTTAATTGTAACAGAGACCAATTATTAGAAAATTTAATTTAAACTAAACTATAGACTTTTCTTGACATATTCTCTTTGATGAGATACTAAAAAAAATGTACTTGACATTTTGCCACAGAAAAGTTAATTGCTCTCTAGTTCCAATTAGGATGACACATAATTTGAATTGAATTGCCTAATATGTTGTTCTAAAATTAAAATGAAAGAAGATGTACACCCTAAAGTGACCATAATTTTGCAGCACAGTGTTTTATTCTACAAAAGTGGAAAAATCCATATTTTATTCTTTTCTACTGGTATATAAAGGGTACATTATCAAATTCTTCTGTTACCACAGTTCAGGGAGTATTGTGTTGTATAATACTGACTATCATTAGCACTAGATTAGCTAAATAATAAAATGCAAAAGTAGTGGATTTGAGCAATATTGTCACAAAATATGTAATAAAGAAATGAAAAAATATATAATCAAATATTACATACAAATGAAAATATATATAATTAAATTATTTTAGTTTACAGTTTTATTAGATTAGAGAAGTACAGTAGATGTTGAGAATAACACAAAAAACCAAATTACTGTAAACAAGTACACAGATAAACCAAAATTGTCTGATAAAAATCAGGTATTAAATTACTTATGAAATAATAAAGTGAAACATGCATACAGTTCTACTTTATGTATGAAAATAAAAAAGAGCAAAGTTCATTAGCGTTAAGCAAAAAGTCTAAAAGCAGTCATCAGAATTTTCATAATTTTGGTCAAATTAAAGCTAATAAAATTTTATTTAAAACAGTGATGGTCACTTTTTATAATTACGGTAACATATAAAAATTTTCAGAGCTATGTATATGAAAGGAGGAGGAAGAGGCTGAAAAAGGAGGCTTCCTTAGAGACTCTGAGTCATAGAAATGAGGATCCTGAGATAGAAGCTCTGATTTTAAGAGGCAAATGGTGACCATGAGATAAGACAAGGTTTTCTTGTGCCCACTTTGCTTCTGAAGTGCAGTATTAGTGTTCTTTTTGCTTAGTATATAATAAAGAATTTGCTCATGGGTTAGTTAAAAAGCTATAAATTCCTTAAAAAATACTCAGTCACTAAGAATAATAACAAAAATCTATAGAAATTTATTGAGTAAAAAATATTTTGGTGTAATTTCAATTTAGAAGATAAGATTTGAGACCATGATTGGCATTATAGCAGTGCCACAGCACAGGAGCAGTCAATACCCTGGACACACAGCCAAGATGTCAAAAGTGACAGTCATCCCCCTTCAGACCACATGGTGACGTCCACTTCCTGAGCTCAGGCTCTGGGACTGGGTGCAACTTCTCAGGACACAGTCTGTTCAGACCATGGTTTGAGAGCAGCCAAGTCCGTGGGCACACAGTTGAGAGGTCAGTGGTGAGAGTCATCCCTCTTTCAGGCCAGACAGTAACATCTGCCCCTCCTGAACTCAGTCCTGGAGACAGAACACAGTTTGGTGGGACACAGCCTGCTCAGACCTTGGTTGCTGTCATAGCAGAGTGACCCTAACAAAACAGCCAACACTCTGAACACACAGCTGATTCAAAGCTCCCAGACCAACAACCAAGAACCAACCAAGAAATAACCAAGAGTGAATTGAGAAAATAAGAGGCAGACACCAGTGTAAGTATACATATAATAATAACAAAGAACAACAAGTCACTATTGGAAGAAGCAACAGGTTCTATAGCTTCAAGACCTGAACATAACAATGAAGAGAAAAGATAAGGAAAGCACCATAAAAACAGCTTTATGAAACTAATAGAAGCCTTAAAAGAGAATATAAAAAACTCCCATAATCAAATGGAAGAAAATACCAACAGAAAATTGGAAGAGATGAACAAATCCCTGAAAGAAAACAAAGAAAACCAGGAAAAAGAAAACAAACAAGTGAAAGAAACATTCAAGAAATTAAAGATTAAAATACAAGCAATAAGGAAGGCAAAAACCGAGACAAAGCTAGAAATAAAAACAAACAAGCCAACAAACAAAAACTAAAAAAAAAGACCCAAAAACTGAAAAAAGACTTGGAACCACAAATTCAAGTATAGCCAACTAAATCCAAGAAATTCAAGAGAGAATCTCTAGAGTAGAAGACTCAATAGTGGAAATAGATGCACCAGTTAAAGAAAACACTGAAACCAAAAAAGTTATAACAAAAACTGTCCAGGAAATTTGGGGTACCATGAAAAGCACAAACATGAGAATAATTGGAATCAAAGGAGAAGAACATCAGCTCAAAGGCACGGAAAATATATTCAACATAATCATAGAAGAAAACATCTTCAACCTAAAGAAGGAAATGTCTATAAAGATAAAGGAAGTCTATAGAACACCAAATAAACTATACCCACAAAAAATATGCTCACCATATAATAATCAAGCCACTAAACCTGCAGAACAAAAAAAAAAAAAATACTAAGAGTTGCAAAGGAAAAAGGCCAAATCACCTATAAAAGCAGACCCATCAGAATAACATCAGACTATTCAATGGAAACAATGAAAGCAAGAAGGTCCTGGTCAGACATTATACAGACACTAAAAGTGCATGGATGCCAACCTAGACTACTATAACCAGCAAAACTATCAATGAACATAGATGGAGTAAACAAGATTTAAACAAAACCTAATCACAAATCTGGCTCTACAAAAATATCTAGAGAGAAAACTTCAACCTAGGGAAACCAGAAACACCTATATTGTTGTAGTAAGTTTTCCCCCATTTTGGGTCCAGGAGATTTGTGCCCAGAGTTTGTAACCTGACCCCACGGCGGCCCGGAACCTGGTCCGCGGTGGGGGTTTGGAACCTGGTCTTTGCGCCCGGGGCTTTTGTCCCCCAAAAGAAATGAAATCACACGCTTATATACTTTAACACCGTTTGGCCCATATCTTAAGCACATTACTAGCTAGCTCTTTCATCATAATTCAACCCATTTCCATTAATCTTCCCACCACGTGGCCACAGCCCATGGCTCACCTGTTTCTCTTACATGCTGCTTCTTCGGGGATGGATGACGACTGGCAAACTCCACCCTTCTTCCTACCTGACTGCCTCTGATTCTCCACCCACTTCTATGGTGCTCTACACAGGCCAAAACAGTTCTTTATTCACAGTACACAGTGAAAATTCCTACCACACTATATAACCACAAAAAATTGATAAGCACACAGTAGAACCACTCCCCCCAAAAAGGGAAATAAAAGCTACCACCAAAAATGACAAGAAATATTGATCATTGGTCATTAATATCCCTTGATAACAATGGGCTCAATTCACCAATGAAAAGATGCACCCTCCCACAATAAATACAAAAACAGAAACCATCCTTCTCCTCCATACAAGAAATACACCTCAACTTCAAAGACAGACACAGGCTCAGAGTAAAGGTTTGGGGAAAAAAACGCTCAATCAAATGGCTCAAAGAAACAAGCTGGAGTAGCTATTCTAATATTTAACAAAATAGACTTTAAATTAAGACCAATAAAAAGAGACCAGGACGCATACTACGTATTTGTCTCAGGAAAAATCCACCAACACAAAATTTCAATCCTGAATATCTATGCTTCTAATACAATGACACCTACATATCTTAAAAAAAAAAAAACTACTAAAGCTTAAACCTCTTATCAAATCTGAGACAGTTATATTGGGAGACTTCAATACTCTACTTTAATTCTTGGATAGATCAACCTTACAGAATGTCAACAGAGAAATAAGGGATCTAACAGAGTTGTGACCCAAATGGACTTAATAGAACCTTCCACCCAAACAAAAAGGAATATACATATTTCTAAGCTCCCTCTGGAACTTTCTCTAAAATTGACCACATATTAGGTCATAAAGCAAATATCAACAGGTACCAAAAAATGGGTATAACTCCTTGTACCATATCAGATCAACATGGTCTAAAGTTTGAGTTTAAGTACATGAAGAATCACAGAAAGCTTAGCAACTCTTGAAAACAAACATCACTCAACAGAACCACCTCTGGGACAAGGAAGAAATTAAGAAAGAAATCAAAGATTTTCTAGAATTTAACGAATATTAATCCAGAACATACCCAGACTTATGGGACACAATGAAAGCAGTCTTAAGAGGAAAATTCATAGCACTAGATGCCTACATGAAAAGACTAAAGAAATCCCACACAAGACAACATCACAGCTGGAAGCCCTAAAATAATTAGAAGCAAACTCACCTAGAAGGATTAGATGACAGGAAAAAATAAAGCATAGAGCTGAAATCAATACAATTGAAACAGAAAGAATAATACAAAGAATCAATGAATTGAAGAGTTGGTACTTTGAAAAAGTCACCAAGATAGAAAACCCTTATCCAAACTAACAAAAGCAGAGAGAGTATCTAAATCAACAAAATCAGAAATGAAAAACTGACATAAAAACAGACTTCCAGGGAATCCTGAGAACTATCAGTTCATAGTTTCAAAATCTATACTCCACAAATATGAAAAACTTAGAAGAAATGGACAGATTTTTTGAAAAGTACCACTTACCAAAAATAAATCATCATCGTATTAAAGACCTAAACAGACATATGACAACAAAGAAAATTGAAGCTGTCATGAGAAGACTCCTAAATAAAAAGTATCCAGGCCCAGATGGTTTCAGTGCAGAACTTTACCAGAGATTCAAAGAAGAACTAATACTAATACTCCTCAAACTGTTCCATATAGTAGAAATTGAAGGAATAATGCCAAACACTTTTTATAAGGACACAATAACCCTAATACACAAGCCACTCAAAAATGCAACAAAAAGAAGCATAGACCTATTTTCCTCATGAACATTGATGTAAAATTCTCAACAAAATTCTGGCAAACCACATACAACTACATATATATATATATATATATTTAAATAAATATATAAATATATATATTTAAATAAATATATATATTTTAAAAAAGCCATCCACCATGACCAAGTAGGCTTCATCCCAGAAATGCAGGGATGGTTCAACATATGAAAAACTGTAAATGCTGCCCATCATATAAACAAATTGAAGGAGCAAAACTATATAATCATTTTCTTAGATGCTGCCAAAGCATTTGACATCATACAACACTTCTTGATGATAAAAATCCTGGAGAGATCAGAAATACAGGGAAAATACCGAAATGTGAAAAAGGCAATTTACAAGAAGATGCTGGCCAACAACTAACTAAATGGAGAAAAACCAAAGCAATTCCACTAAAATCAGGAACTAGACAAGGCTGTCTGCCCCTCTTCTTATCTATTTAACATAGGTCATGAAGTTTTAGCTAAAGCAATAAGAGAAAAAAAGGAGAATACGGGGATACAAATTGGAAAATAAGAACTAAAACTATCTCTCTGGTCATATGATTTAATTATATATATAAGTGACCCACAAAATATTACCAGGGAACTACTGCAGCTGATAAACATCTGCAGCAATGTGGCAGGGTACAAGATTAAGAAAGAAATTGAAGAGGATATCAGAAAATGGAAAGATCTCCCATGTTCCTATATAGGTAGGATCAATATAGTAAAAATAGCAATGTTCCCAAAAGCAATCTACAGATTCAATGTAATTCTCATCAAAACACCAACAAATTTTTTTTACAGACCTTGAAAAAGAATATTCAATTTTATTTGGAATAACAGGAAAGTCAGGATTGCCAAAACAATTTTGCTCAACAAAAGAACCTCAGGAGACATCACCACCAGGGACTTTAAGTTATACTATAGAGCTACAGTAATAAAAACAACCTGGTTCTGGCATAAAAACAGACTCGTGGTTCAATGAAACCAAAATGAAGACCCAGATATTAACCCACACACCTATGAATATCTGATTTTTGACCAAGAGGCCAAAAATATTCAATAGAAAAAATGATAGTATCTTCAACAAATGGTGTTGGCATAAATGGATGGTATTGTGTAGAAAAATGCAAATAGATTCAAGCCTATCACCTTGCACCCTGGATTTGCAAAACTCAAATCCAAGTGGATCAAAGACTTCAACCCAGATACACTGACCCTGACAGAAATAAAGTGGGAAACACCCTCCAATGAATTGGCACATGTGACCACTTCCTAAATATTACACCTGTAGCACAGACAATAAGAACAAAAACTTGTAAGTGTTACCTCCTGAAACTGAGAAGCTTCTGTACAGCCAAGGACATAGTGAGTAAGACAACCTACAGAATGGGAAAACATTTTTATCAACGCTACAAGTGAGAGAGAATTGATCTTTAAAATATATAAAGAACTCAAGAAAGTAGAGCCCAAAGCCTTTAATAACTCAATTAAAAACAGGAGTTCAGAACTTAAAAGGGAATTCTCAGAAGAAGAATTATAAATATCTGAAAGGCACTTGAAAAAGTGCTCAACATCTTTTGCCATCAGAGACATGCAAACCACTCTCTCTTCTCCCTATCCCTTTATCTTTGAGATACCACCTTACAGCTCTCAGAATGGCTAAGATATGAAACACAGATGACTGTCTATGCTGGAGACAATGCCGAGCAAGGGGAACACTCTTCCATTGTGGGTGGGAGTGTAAATTTTTTTTGCCACTCTAGAATGCAATATCGTGGTTTCTCAGAAAACTGGTAATTCATTTCCCCAAGGATCCAGCAATACCACTAGTAGGCATATACCCTAATGATGCACATTTGCACCCCAAAAGCATTATCTCAACTATGTTCATAGCAGCATTATTCATAATAGTAAGAACCTGGAAACAGCCTAGATAACCCTCAACTGAGAAATGAATTAACAAACTGCAGTAAATCTACACAATGGAGTACTACTCAGCAGTAAGAAAAAAAAATGAAATCCTAAAATTCAAAGGCAAATGAATGAGACTGGAAAATATTCTCCTGAGGAAGGTATCACTAACCCACAAAGATAAGCAGGAGATATTCTCTTTCATTAACAAAATTTAATAAGTAAAACATATGTCATTGTGTACAAGAGCTCAAGACTAGAACATAGCTAAATGACACAACGCCTCACTTCTGCATTGATGGCCTTTGGCAGAGGTGTGTGTAACGAAGGACTAGTTTTCTTTAAGGGACCATTCACAGGGTTTTTAATTATGCTTCAGTAAGTAAATGAGAAGCATGAATGGACTTTTTTATAAATGGGGAGGTCCTAAGAGTGGGTATGAAACTGAGAGGACTGATAACTGAGTTTGACAGGGTGCATGATGTAAATTCATCAAATAATAAGTAAAAATATGCTGAAAAAACAAGATTTAGCATCAACCTCGTTCATTGTTTAAAGCAACAAGAAGAAAAATTTATAGGTACTGACATTAAAAAAAATCAATAAAAATAAAAGCTAGGTTTTGTATTTTTTTTCTATATTGTCTCTGAAATAGGAATATTTCCTTAAAAATAATTATGAGTTAATATTCATATAAGATATCAAATAAAATTTTCGAAGATTAATTGCTTATTTACATATATGTGTATGTAAGTAAGAAAATGCAAGCTGACTCCTGATTTGATTGACATTTCATACAATTGCTTGAAGCATAAAAATTACTCAGAGATAATTCTCTGTGAATTTTATTAAAAATAATAATTTGTTTGTGGTCCCTTTGATTAAAATTTATTTTTCAATGAGTGCAAATAATTATGTGTTTAGATTGTTAAAGTATTTTTAGTAAAAAGGATCAATTAGTTGGGTGACCTTTCAATAACTTTCTTTTTATTTTGTTTTAGACTTTAATTTTATCCTTCTGCTAGAAGATTAACACTTATATAGGAAGTTAAATACATAAAATTGTTCATTTTGGCAGAAACTTAAAATAATGCATTCTGGTATTGGCATAAAGAGAAAAGAAAGAGCAGAAAAATCCATTAACATTAACAAGAGAAATTTTACTAACATTTAGGCATATGCTTCCATCCCAATGGACTCATTTCAGTCAAATGTCACCACAGTAAAATCACCCTGGCAGCATAGTGTCTGCAGTGTGAAAGCAGACTGTCTTGAATCTGAGATGACTGAACAGGTTCAGAACTTTGGAGTTTTTTTTTTTTTTTTTTTTTTTCTAGAATGAAGAATGATATGGTGAAAATACTTTATTACTTCAAATGTAACTTTTACATTGGGATGTAAACGGGTACTGAATGACTCCATTTTTTTTAATACAATTCTATTAGTGACATTGTTGCCTATTTTCTAATAACCTCTATGTTGGGAACACTAACAATAATTTATTTGTTTTCATAGAACATCATTAGGGCATACATTTTCAACATGTAATCATATTTTAAATGCTAAAAATATTTTTGATACTTAACCAGAAAATTATGCCTACAAATAAACTCATTATAGTAATCAATATAGTGAACTCAGAAAGCCGAAGTTGAGCAGGAAAATTCCTAAGCATAATTAGGTGTTGAAACAAGGAAATATGAGATAAACAAAAACGTAAGGGTAGGCCACAAATGATATATATGCAAAAATGTTAAACAACTTACATAAGAATACCAGGGCTATCAAATAAACAGAAGTCATGAAATCCATCAGAATTTTCCAAACCCATCGAATAAGGAACAATACTTTGAGTATGCCTCTGATAGAAATTATTTTCTGATGAATGATGCTTTTTTTCAGGCCATTTTCTGCATTTAGAGTTCCACATTGGGTCTGAAATTTTTTTTGAAGTGCAAAATGTATTTGTTTTAATTTAAGAACGCCCTTTTCCCCCCATATATCCCCCATGCTCACCCTTCTTTCCCTCCTACCTATCCCTTGCAGTCATACCTCAACCTTACCCCACTTCATTCCCGCATCCTTGCCCTAAGGAGGGCAAGGAGTCCCAATGTGGGTCAGTTCAGTCTGTTGTATTCATTTGAGGTGGGTCTGATTCCCTCTTCCCAGTACTAGGGCTGTGTTAGGTGTTCCTCTGGGGAAAATATGTTCCAAGGTGCCAGTTCATGCACAGGAACATAGTCTGATCTTACTCCATGAGGTTCAACATACTGTCCATGCCATTTGACAGTTATCTACTTTTGAAGGGGTTAGTTTGTTTTCCTGATGATTCTGCAGTGGCTGTTTTTGATTCAGCAAGCTCCCCCAGAGTTCCAGCCATCTCTGTAGGATTCGTCCTAATCGCTATCCCATTGTTCTTATACTCTTCTCTCTCTCTCTCTCTTAGTTGGACCAGGTGCTCAATTTGGTGTTCAGGTATGGATCTCTCCTTCTGTCTATTCATTGCTGCATGAAGCTTATATAATGACATTTAAGCTGGTCATTCATTTGATTATAGGGGAAGTCCTGTTTAGGCACACCCTCCACTGTTCGTTAGAGACCTAGCTAGGAACATTCTGTGAGATCCTGGATAATTACTTAGCACTCTGCTTCTTTCCAACCCCTCACTGGCTTCCTCTATCAAGGTATCCATCTCTTTTTTCCTCCCTCTTTGTTTGTTCCTCTCAACCACCTCCTTCTCTCATGATTTGTTCCTTACCTCTCCTTGGTCACTACCCATTATAATCCCATTTTACTCAGGAGATCTCTATTTTCTCTTCCCAGAGGGATCCTGGATGTCTCTGTTAAGTTCCTTCTGATCCCAAGCTGTTCAGGGGGTGTGCTTTGCATCTTGGGTATTCTTTGCTTTTTGTCTAAAATCTACTTATGACTGAGTGCATTCTATGCCTATATTTCTGGACCTGGAACACTGAAAATTTTAATATCATCTTGATATATGTTATAAATCTATATTAAAATTCCAGTCTATAGAATATAATGGTACATATTATTTTACATGGGTATGAAGTTAAAAAATAAATCTAGAAAGTCTGTAATGTCATAACAGTCTCAAAATCCCTCTAAGTTCCTTCTGGACATGCTTGCATCCAAATTGCTTTATAACTGCTCAGTAAATGCATATTATGAATAGTTTATCAGCAATCAGTTATTAATATCATATATTCCCAAACTAGGTAATATTTTTGAAATTAGGAAGATATACACCAAGTAGTTTTCATTTCCAACTTACTCTAGTGGTAAACTGGAAACTACAAGAACCAATTTCTATAAAACAATTGAATTGTAAGCATTCATCAAAATTAACTGTGAAGAAGAATGTATTCATAAGACTTAACCCATAACTGCAATTTTTGATAGTACTGAACCACTGTTTCTGGAGTTAAAATATGCATGATTGATCTTTGGGTGTAATGAGGAAAATATATTTTTAATGGTTGCAAACCTGTACTGCTTATCTAAAGCATTTCTCTGGAAAGATGCAGAAATGTTACTCTTTGTTAGTTTAAGAAAATATTTGGCTGTATTTTCTGTATTCATTTAATTTTACCTTATAATACAATGTTTCACAGTATGCTTGCTACTGTGGAAAGATGTCTTTGATAAACCCTTTAAGTTATGAGAGAAAATTTTTAATTAACAACTACATATAAACACTCTGCCTGTCAATATTTGGTGTGCGCATTTGAAAAAGCTTATAATTAGGTCTCAGGGGATGAGTCATTACACCATTGTATTCCCAAATCATCTGCACCTGTATTCTTGTTCTCTAATTTTAATACACAATTTTATTAACCTTAATAATGATAAATGTATGTAAATTTTACCCCCTATGCCTTGGCTTTTTGTCAGTTCTATTTAACTCCAAGTGTCTCTTTCTGAACCAGTTCATAGCCATTTTTATTTTTATATTTTGGATCTTTTTTATTATGAATAAAGTCATATTTTTATCTCTGTACATCCTTGTTCAAGCTCCCTCCCGCCTCCTGCCCTTTCCAGTCACTCTCTCTTCTCCATATCACTTCATCTCCTCCCCAGCAAGGGTAGGAGGTCCCAAGGTCCCAAGGTGATTTAGTATAGCATCCACTCCAGACAGATCCACTTTCCTCACTCCAACATCAAGACTGGGTAAAGTTTTCCTCTGGAGGGAATGGGCTCCAAGGTGCTGGTCCAAGGTGTTTCAGATCCCAAGCTATTCAGTGTTTGTGGTTTGCAGCCTGGACATGCTTTGCTTTTTGCTTTTTTGTTTGGAGTCCACTAATGAATGAGTACATCCCCTGCTTATCTTTCTGGGTTTGAGATACCTTGCTCAAAAGGATATTCTCTAAATCCATCCATTTGCCTGCAAATTTTAGGATATCTTTTTTTCTTACTGTTGAGTAGTACTCCATTGTGTAGATGTACTACAGTTTGTTAATCCATACTTCAGTTGAGTGGCATCTAGATTGTTTTCAGGTTCTTGCTATTACAAATAATGCTGCTATGAACATAGTTGAGCTAATGCCTTCGGAATGCAAATGTGCATCTTTAAGGTATATGCCCAGTAGTGGTATTGCTTGATCCTTGAAGAGATGAATTCCCAGTTTTCAGAGAAACCACCATACTGCATTCCAGAGTGTCTGAACAAACTTACACTCACACCAACAATGGAGGAGTGATCCCCTTGCTCTGCAACCTCTCCAGCATAGGCTGTCATCTGTGTCTCTTATCTTAGCCAATCTGACAGGTGTAAGGTGGTATTTCAAAGTTGTTTTGATTTGGATTTCTCTGATGACTAAAGATGTTGAGCTCTTTCAAAGACCTCAACATAAACATAGCCATTTTTAATTAGTGATAAAATAGTTCTCATTTCAAATCCAGGATTAATTAAAAACTAAATTCTTCACTATATAAATAATATTTTTTTCACAATTTTGACCATATTTAATATACTTTAATATTACAATTTCTTTCAGGCCACAATCTGACACAATCCCAAATGAGACTGAACTAAGCAATATTGGGTCAGCGGGACCATGGGATTGTCTGCTGCCTGCCCAGGGAGGGGATGGGGAGTTGTGTAGAAGAAAGAATGACCTGATGTGGCGGGAGGGGGAAGGGACCTTGAATAATGATATACAAGGATAGAAAGTGTGAACTCTTTGTTAATAATAATAATAATAATAACAATAATAATAATAAAAGAAATATTTCTCCTTAAAATAGTTTATACAAATTTTTGAGAAATTGAGACATATGATCAAATTGTCATTTTAGCTATATTTTTTCAACTGTTGGCTTTGTGGAAATTTTTATTCTTATATTTATTTTATGGGCATCACTGAAAATTTAATACATGAAAATATTATTGCTTCTGGGATAAATATAATAAATAGTTGTGACTGAGGACTTCATCTCCACAAGCCATTGGTTTTTTGTTGTTGTTGTTTTGTCGGGGTTTTTTTTTGCAACTGGTATTAGTTCAGTAAAGCAGTCAGAATATGCTTTTATGTATTTCCTTATTTACTTATGTCCTATGGTTTTGGATATTGGATACACTAATTCTTTCATGATTAACACATGTCTGAGTTTAGGAGACAAATCAAGGCTATCAGCAATGTGTTGGTTACATGTATGAAACCTCAGTTACTTACCTTGTGTTCGTTTCTCATTTATATGCTATATGACATTATAAACCAATTGTCTATATGTCACCAAAAGTTATTTTCATCCACAGTGAAACATTTATTCCTGCTTTCTAACTCTGTGTTTTATTTTATAGTTCTAATTTTAAAATGTATGTATTGCATGCTTGTTTAATAGTATATTTTACACATTTCACAATACACATACATTAAGTCTAAGAACTTCTCTGAGAAGGTTCTCTCTCCATTTTTATGTGTTCTTCTAATTTCATTTATGTTGCTGTGATAAACATAGTGATAAAAATCAATTTAGGAAAGAAAAGTTTATTTTGTAGCCAATTTCAATGTATAGCCCATCATTACACTAAATTTTAAAAGAGACTTAAGCAGCTAGTCACATGACATCCAGGCAAGAGAAAAGCAAATAAACACACACTAGCTTATGTCTTTACTCTGTTAACTTGGGTTTCCTGCTCCCATACTGTGATTTATACCAAAATAAAGCTATGTTTTCTGATAAGATTCCATCTATTATCCTCTATAATCACTAGGCCCATATATGGTGTACACACTCTATGTGTGTGTGTATGTGTGTATGGGAAATATTAATAGAAATATATAACTGAAAGGTTAATATGTAATTCTTTCCTCTTGAATGCAGCAGAGAAATGAATTTTCTAGAAGTGAACAAACATATCACTATTCCTTCTTTATTTTTCCTATTCTAATATCTTTGCTCTTTCTTATATTTTCTTTTATTTAAATATTATCCCTGACATACATGCATCTATGTTATAAACTCATATATTAAGGTAGTTCATGGTAATTTGAACATATTTCTTCATTTTCTCTATTAGTATTGCAAGCTTTTACCATAAGCTACAATTGTTGGTCATTCCTGCCTATTAATTTGTAGCTATCATATTTTAAAATGTGTTATTTTAATATTTCCAGAGAATTTATGCCACTATTGCACAAGGGTGAAGATTCTGGGTTGGCACCAGCAGAAATTCTCCACATTCAATGAGTTGTGTAAGTGTTTCTTCAGTAATAGGGCCTTATTGTAATTTTGTGGAGAGCAATTAATATACTTGAAAATAGGCAAGATTGTTTGGGGATTCCCAAGGACAATTTGGCTAACTCTATTAGAAGTAACCCTGGTGATGGCTTCCTTCTTCCTTCCCTGGGTCAATTTTATTTTCCCATTCTAGCCAAATCTCCATCATACGTAACTATATATTCCTTTTTACCTTCAAAAGGAGATTCATTCCTCCTACTTAGTTCATTACTCTATATGTAATTTCTGTACTTAAATAGATTTTGTAGCCTGATTATTGAAGACATCACAGCTTACATCTATGTATAAGAGTATATATTAATATTTGTCTTCTGGAACTTGTTTGCCTCACTCTAGAAAAAATTGTTTTGTTTTTTCTTAATCTATCAATTTCACAGAAAATTTTATAATTTTATTTTTTAATTTATGAATAATCTCTCTGTGTAAATGATCATTTTTCTCACCAATGCATTCATTGACAAATATCACTGCTCTTTCCATTACTGGATTATCATGAATAGAAACTGTAAATTTCATGGTGAGATATAAGATAAAATGTAGCATAGTGTGATAAAAAAATTACTATTTTGTAAAATCCATGCAAATCATTCAGAACTTGTTTTATTTGCTGCACCTGTTTTTATATTTAAGTATGTAGATCTTTCATGAAGAAGAAGGTAAGTAGAGGAAATAAGACATTATCTATTTTATAGGCACTAATTTGAAACAATGTGTCTTGCCAATTACATATTGTTAAAAATTGGGACATTTTCTAATTTTAATGACTCATTATTTTTTTTTAAACTTTATTTATTTATTTTATTTATTTGCCTTGGTGTTTGCCTGGAACTGGAACTACAGACAGTTGTTAGCTGCCATGTGGGTGCTGGGAATCGAACCCGGGTCCTCTGGAAGAGCAGACGGTGCTCTTAACCGCTGAGCCATCTCTCCAGCCCCATGACTCATTATTTACTCTAAGACGCAGAAAGTTTTTACATGAAGTGCTCTTGTGAGGATTAAATGAATTAACCATAATCTAGTTAGCAAAAGGGAAAAAGTGTAAGATGTGCATTTTTTTGTATATTTATTGGTTTTCTTCAAATGCTCCTCCACCTTGAAAATTGCTCGCTATTTCATTGTCATTTGAAGATAATTTAATATAACATGTATAGTTTAGGAGGATTCTCTTTAACAGCTGTTTCAATTTTAGGCATAACTAATTATGAAAGATCATGAATAATACTGCTAGTCAGAAGGCAGTCTGTTATCATTGCTCCACATATGTCACTGTGCTGGATAACTTTTATGTATTCAGTGTTAGGAAGACAGCTTTGGGAATTGCTGGGGTTTTTTTGTTTTTTTCTGGGAGTTATTTTCTTTTTTTAAGGCAAGTTAATTTTCCCAAGGCTTAAGTACCTTAAAAACACAGCATTTAAGAAACATTTACTATACTGAATGCAAGAGCAAATACACCTTATGTTCTTTTATGTCTTTTTTGTAAGTTAAAAAAAAAGAAAAAAAACTTTAATCCATTCCTAAGTTGAGGGACATCTAGGTTGTTTCCAGGTTCTTGCAATCATTAATAATGCTGCTATGAACATTGTTGAGCTAATGGGGCCTCTGGCAGTGGGACCAGGAGTTATCTCTAGTGCATGAACTGGCTTTTTGGAGCCTATTCCCTATGGAGGAATACTTGCTCAGCCTTCATATGGTGGATGAGTTTAGTCCTGCCTCAGCTTGATATACAGACTATATTGACTCCCTATGGTAGTCCTTACCCTCTGTGAGAAGTGGATGTGGGATAGGATAGGGAGAAGCTGGAAGCTAGTAGGAGGAGGGGAGAAAAGGGGAACTGTGGTTGGTATGTAAAATTAAAAAAAAACCTTTTAAATAAATAAAAAATAAAATATACTTTAGAATCTAAAATATTAAAAATAACATTAATATGGTATTAAAGAATCAAAAGCCTTAATATTATTCTCAATAAAGGTTATTATAAACAATAATAATAATGATGTTTTATTTTAATCTTTTATATTCTAATTACAACTTTTCTCTATTCTATTTATTCCCTCCAAATCCTTTCATATAACTCTCTGTGCACTGCATTCATTTTATCACCACTTGTTAATATTTATGTTTTTATGTACACATATGAATTCTTAAATATAGCCTGTTCAGTCTTTGATTCATATTTAAAAGTACAGCTGTCAAAAAAATGATTAAATTGCTTGCCACCTTACATTCACAATTTTTTGTAATTGGTATTTTCATTTAATAATATTGCATTTTGTTGTATTCATAATACTTACCATCAGAATAAGAATTTAGTTATTTTTTATATATTTCTTTAGTGATTCACAATTTCACCATTTTTTCAAGCTCCTGCGTTCTCCATATCAAGTTAGTCATTATCATAAGAGTCTCATGCAGTAGCTGCTGTAATATCAGCAGCTTACAAAGGTTTTTATTCCCAAAAAATAGTAGCCATCATAGTATGAATATATCAGTTTTTAATCAGTTTATTCATGGGTTAAGCACTGTTTCTATATCAGCATTGTTATAAATATTGCTGAATGAACATGGCAATGCAAAACTTTATTGAAAGACAGATTTCAATCGCTTCAAAATATTCTATGTCATATGATATATCTGTTTAAATCAATTTTGGAATTTCTGTTTGTTCAGGACAGCTTTTTTTTTTCTTTTTAGGCTTTGGTCATGTCTATATTATCTCTCTGTTTGTGTATGTGACAATGTATATTTCTAAATAGAGAAATACAGTCTACTCAGTCTATATACCACTATTTGCATGTGTTTGGGGTTGAAGTTATAGTCTCAGAGGAAAGAAAGAATCAAATATACAAGTATGTACAGAATGCGCAGTATAGTTTATATTTAAGATAGTTCTGTTTTATTAATTTCTCTAATTAGATGCTAGTTTTCTCAGCTCTATAATAAAATTTGAAGAGGTTAATGTAGTCTTTTAAGTCTCAATAATCAATAATGAGCTGCTTCATTCTCCTATGACAAATGGAGCATTTATTTATAATTTAAGTTATTCAGTAGTCCTTGCTCCCAACGTGTGCTTACCATCTCACCTTAAAGAACTTAGGTTTATTGTTCAGTCAAAACATAAACTTTTCTCCATATAATTTGTGTAGCTTTATATTGTAGAAGTCTCTTGTCTAGACTTATTCAATTTCAAGCTAACTGAGTGCCTTTGAACTTTTACTTGCCCAAGTAATCATCAAATATTTGGCTCTATTTAATCTCCCATTTCTATCATAGGACCTATAGTGCCAACAGACTGACACCAGGTCCTACCTCCTTTCATGCTCCCATCATTCATACAAACAACCATTTTTTAGTTCATTTATTTTTTCAGTTTAAATATTTTCTTTATTTTGAGATTATGATATAACTAAATAATTTTATTATTTTCTTTCTTCTTACAAAGTCCTCACATATCAGAAATTCTTTATTTTTTATATTATTTTTAATTTTGAATTATAGAAATAATACTGGTTGTGAATATATAATTTAGAAATAAATATTGTTTCATGGTTACAGTAGGACCAATAATTAAGTCTGCATAGATAATAAGAGGTTTCTGAACTATTAAACTTTCTAAATTTATTTATTATGTGTGTATCTGTGTAGGTGAACATGTAATCAGGAACACATCAGAAAGTCAAATCACATGTAATTCTGAAGGTTGAATTCCCAATATCAGCCTTAAAACTACCCACCTTTACCTTTTGAACTATCTTGCCAACCCAGTTTTTATGAACATAACATGTTAATGCACCAATAGAATTATAAAATGAATTCTTAGATGTATTTTTTTGCTTTAGATTGTGCTTTCACAAGAGAAAATAAAAATAATCTTTCAATGTCAAAGCATCAAAAACTTTTTTTTTTCAGTATAATGCCTATTTTTTTTTTGTTTTTTTGTTTTTGTTTTTGTTGGTTTGTTGGTTTTTTCTTTTTTTATTACTATTATTATGAACAAAGAAGTCACACTTTCTAACCTTGTATATCCTTGTTCAAGGTACGTTCCCCCTACCACCACATCAGGTCATTCTTTCTTCTCCACAAATCCCCATTCCCTCCCTGGGCAGGCAGCAGGCAGTCCCATGGTACCACTGTCCCAGTATTGCTTAGTTCAGTCTCCACTCCTGGGAGATCCAGTTTTCTCCCCACAACCTAAAGACTGAGTCAGGTGTTCCTCTAGGGGGAGTGGGATCCAGGGAGTCAGACCAGCGTGTTTCTGATCCCAAGCTGTTCAGCGGTTGTGGTTTGCAGCTTGGATATTTTTAATATATAAAAATGCTATCTCATACATCAGTTCCAGTATTGTTACATATGTTTAAACAATGACGTCTAACATGGATTATTTCATATTGCCCCCCCAAAGGTGTTCTTAAGTAAACTGGGTACTTTCCTGAACATAGAGCTTACCAATTCTGAGTACTCTTTAAAGCCAGATGGCTCCCTTTTCTTTGACTTTTTTTTTAGACAAGTTTGTTGTCCATTCACATCAAGAGTGTAGTCAAAAGTGAGCAGATTCCAGCTCCTCAGCCCCAGTCTGGAGAATTCCTCTCAGGGATCAGGCTCACACCCAAAGGTCTGATCTCAGACTCTTCCCAGCAGAAGGACCTAGACCCTGCCTACCTGGGCCCAATCTCCAGGGCAAATTGCATCATCATCAGTAAAGGACTGAGGGCTTTGGAAATGCAGTTCCCTGTCCAGAGCAGAGTCAAAGATGGAACAAACACCTTGCTCAGAGGAGACAGGAGAAACACAAGCCCTCTAGCCACAACTGATAGGAGCTGACTAATTGTGAACCACTGAAGTCATGGACAAATGGCAGTGCAAGAATACATATAGCAATATAAACAACAACAAGGCAACACCAGAAGAAACTGATGGTTCTACAATTACAAGACCTGAACAGAGCAATGAAGAGGAAACAGAAGAAAACAACAGCAAAAACACCTTTATGAAGATTATCAAAACCTTCAAAGAGGATATAAAAAATTCCCTTAAAGAAATAGAAGAAAATACAAACTAAAAATTGGCAGAGATGAACAAACCCTGTCAAGAAAACCAAGAAAGGGAAAACCAAAAAATGAAAAGAAACATTCCAGGAACTACAAATTGAAATAGAAGCAATAAAAAAGGCACAAAATGAGGCAAATGTTGAAACAGAAAATCTGAAGAAAAGAGCTAGAAGATTAGATATAAGAATAACCAACAGAATCCAAGAGATAGAAGACAAAAATCTCTGGAATGGAGGACTCAATAGCAGAAATAGATACATCAGTCAATGAAAAAACCATAACACAAAAAGCCATAACACAAAACATTCAGAAAATTTAGGACACCATGAAAAGACCTAACCGGAGATTAATGGGAATAGAAGAAGGAGAAGAATACCAGCTCAAAGGCACAGATAATAAAATTACAGAAGAAAACTTTCCCAACCTAAAGAAGAAAATGTCTGTAAAGATAAAAGAAGCCTACAGAACAGCAAATAGATTTGACTTCCCAAAAAGTCAGCTTGCCATATAATAATCAAGCCACAAAACATACAGAGCAAAGAAAAAATTTTAAGAGCTGCAAAGTAAAAGGGCCAACTTACCTATAAAGGCAGACACGTCAGAATCACACCTAAATATTCAATGGAAACAATGAAAGCAAGGAGGTCTTGGTCAGAAGTTATTCAGACACTGAAAGAGCATGGATGCCAACCTAGACTACTGTATCCAGCCAAACTACCAATCACCAAAGATGGAGTAAACAAGATATTTCATAACAAAGTCAGACTGAAACAAGACCTATCTACCAAACCGGCCCTTCAGAAAGCATTAGAAGGGAAACTCCAACCTAAAGATCACAGATAAACCCATGAAATCACAAACAATCAATAATCCCACAGAAGAAAAATCCAGAGAAAAGAAGTACATACAAGCTACCACCAAAAATAACAGAAAATATCAACCAGTACTCACTAATATCCCCTAATATCAATGGACTCAATTCACCTATAAAAAGACACACACTAACACACTGGATACAAAAACAGAAGCCTTCCTTCTGCTGCATACAAGAAACACACCTCAACCTTTAAGACAGACATAGGCACAGAGTAAAGTGTTGGGAAAAGATTTTCCAATCAAATGGCCTTAAAAAAATGATATCCTAAAATTCACAGGCAAATGGATGGATTTGGAGAATATCCTCCTGAGCGAAGTCTCACAAACTCAGAGAGATAAGCAGGGGATGTACTCACTCACTAGTGGTCTCTAAACAAACAAACAAGAAAAAAAGCCAAACATGCCCAATCAGCAAACCACAACCACCGAACAGCTTGGGATCAGAAACAC
>PVIH01007306.1:0-27616 GCA_004025045.1 Sigmodon hispidus
GCAGGTGCATCCAGTCCCCATCCATCCTCAGGGTCTGTGTGCAGGTGCATCCAGTCCCCATCCTTCCTCAGGGTCTGTGTGAAGGTGCATCCAGTCCCTATCCATCCTCAGAGTCTGTGTTCAGGTGCACCCAGTCCTTATCCATTCTCAGAGTCTGTGTGCAGGTGCATCCAGTTCCCATCCATCCTCAGGGTCTGTGTGCAGGTGCATCCAGTCCCTATCCATCCTCAGGGTCTGTGTGCAGGTGCACCCAGTCCTTATCCATCCTCAGGGTCTGTGTGCAGGTGCATCCTGTCCTTATCCATCCTCAGGGTCTGTGTGCAGGTGCACCCAGTCCTTATCCATCCTCAGAGTCTGTGTGCAGGTGCATCCAGTTCCCATCCATCCTCAGGGTCTGTGTGCAGGTGCATCCAGTCCCTATCCATCCTCAGAGTCTGTATGCAGGTGCATGCAGTCACTATCCATCCTCAGAGTCTGTGTGCAGGTGCACCCAGTCCTTATCGATCCTCAGGTTCTGTGTGCAGGTGCACCCAGTCCTTATCCATCCTCAGGGTCTGTGTGCAGGTGCACCTGGTTCTTATGAACAGTTCAGAAAGTCAAAGTTTAGAAGCAGATAAGAGTCTTCTGAAATTAAATAGAAAGAAAAGCTGGATTAGTGAGCACAGTCAGGACTTCCTGGCAGTGCTGCCTGGTAGTCACCTAGATTATGAGAAAATAAAAGAATGCCCAGCTAAAGATCCACACAAATATAATCCTAGGGTTCTCAGTGATGTGTGATGTCAATTGCATGGCTGCATTATCAGCCCTATAAACAAATAGGGAAGGGGCAAATGGACCCAAGGTTTAAACAATGAACCTGGGTCTCCAATTCTCAATTTATACAAATTAAATCACAATGGATCTCATACTTAAATATAAAGCACAGTCTTAAAGACTTTTAGGAAAAATAAGAGAAACCCTTCAGCATGTAGGATAGAGGAAAGAGTTCTTAGATTTGTCATCCAAAGTATTATCGGTGATGGGAAAATTAGCCTAATTTCATTAAAATGCAAAAGTTTTATTCTTAGGAATTTCAAAGAGGAAAAAATGGCAACTGAGGAGAATAATTAGCAGACCTCTAAGTGCCGGTGCCCAAAATGTATAAAGAATGCTCACTTGTCAGTAACTGAAGTGTCCAAACAGAAATGGTCATAAAACAGATACTTTTGTTTTTTGTGATTTTGTTTTCTCACTAATTTATTCTCCAACATCTCAGTGCATGTCTATAATGCATTCTGATCCCATCCCTCGGTCCTCTCTTCCCCTCCCCTCCCAACTCCCGCAGCCCCATCCCGCAGTTTCTTATTTTACTTGTCCTTGCTTTGATTTTTGCTGCTGGGTTTAACCAGAGCCACCCACAGTGGCATGGTTGTAGAGCTACCCATCAGAGCAGGAGTAACCAGCAGTGGTACATTCCTAAAGATAATAGCTTTTTCTCCTTCCACAGCCCACCTCAGCTGATGAGCTTCCCCAATCATGACTAAAGGTTTATGGACTTATTCTTCCATAGGCAACAGCCACTGCTGTGAATTCATGAGGCCACATCCTCATCATAGCCATACAATGATCCACTTCACTCAAGAGGTACATACCTGGGTGACAAAAAGCACATGGCAGTGTGATCAGCACCATTCATCGTTGGTGAATTGCAAATTCCAACCACAATAAAGCATACAGTGTACCTGATCAGAACAGCTAAAAAATGCCAATGACAACCAGAACCTCTGCCCCTCTGCTGCTAACAGGAATAACATGGTGGGAGGTAGCATGATGGAGCCCCTCTGGAAACCAGCCAGGCAGCATCTCAACAAATGGAACATGCATGGAGATGCAACTCAGTGATTGTAATCCTGCCATTGTCCCAGAGAAATGAAGAATTGCGTTCCTTCTACTTCCATAGCACAACCCCACTGCCGTCCATACCTGTGGATGAACATGGCGGCAGGTGGAGAGTCTAAGGCTTCCTGACCTTAGCATCAAAGAGGTTCAAAAGGCTATAACATTAGTGAGAATACCCTCGGGAGCCTCCTGGACGCTGGTTGGGTATAACACTTGGGTTACACAGCTACTTGGCCTAACATGTGTGATGTCTGTTCGTGTGACCTTTTCTTTTCTTTTTTTTTTTTTAAACTTTATTTATTTATTTATTTGCTTTGGTGTTTTGCCTGGAACTGGAACTACAGACAGTTGTTAGCTGCCATGTGGGTGCTGGGAATCGAACCTGGGTCCTCTGGAAGAGCAGACGTTGCTCTTAACCGCTGAGCCATCTCTCCAGGCCCCGTGACCTTTTCTAACAGTATAATTATGTAACTTTTTACCCTTTTCTAATGAATTTCCAGTATGATATAAGAAACATGAGAAAGCTACATTGTTCTCTTCTATTAATTTGCGTGAGGCTGAATAGTTGTCTTTGCCATGAATTAATATTCAGAATGAGAACAAAATGCTTTGTTGGGAAGGAGACAGATGCTATCTGTCTGACCCACTTCCTTCTTTTGTGTATCTATGCCTCACTTTGTTTTCCTTTGGTATTGTTTAATTTAAACCACGTATCAAACTCACTCAGAGGTTCTGAGACCTGTTTCTCTCCTCATCTGCAAGATAAAAGGATAAGCAGGTAAAACTCCTTTAATCACAGCATTCAGAAGGAAGAGGAAGGCAGATCTCTGTGAGTTTGGGTTCAGCCTGGTCTACATAGTGAGTTCTAGGACTGCTAAGGCTGCATTGAGAGATGTTCCTGTTGTACCTGTGTCGAGGGACACCCCCCCCCCCCAAAGACTACCAGGGAGCTGGATTCCGTGTAAACACACGAGGGTCAGTTTATTCTTTTGGACTGGTTCAAATGAACCCAGGTGGAAACCCTTTGTTCAGGTGCAGCGGAGGGTTTCAGCCATGAGCCCAGAGGCGAGGAGACTTTTAAAGAAAGGCATATGTAAGCAGGGTTCTACCCATCTTAGCATTCCAGGATTGGGTAAAGGGGTATGGGGTACAGTAACTACTGGCTACACTTAGGGTGCAAACTCGAACCCTGAATCTCCTGGCTGAACTTTCTGCAAAACTAACTTTTGAATCTATTGGCTGTCAGGTGCATTCCTGAGGTTCTTCCCAGACTCAGTCCTAGGCCCTGTCCTCAGGCTCTTTCCCGAAAATAAAGTTTTGTAAGGATAAATCCATGCCTTCACATTCCCTCAAAAACAAACAAAAATGTCAAAATAGAGTATTTGTATTCCAACTGTTTCTAAAACAGAATCTCAACATATAACAAAGATTAAACTCAGGGCTGATGCTGTAGCTCAGTCGGCTGTGATTGTCCAGCCTGCGGGTTCAAATCCCAGCTCTGTATAAGCCAGAAGTGTAGAGACATACCTGCCATTCCAGGACGTGGAAGGCAAGGCAGGAGAATCAAAGCTCAGACTCATCCTCCTCCTAGGCCAGCCTGGGCTACATGAGATTTCGGGTTGACTGGTTGGTTCTGTTGTTGTTTAGAAGTTTTTTTTCAAGCTGTTATGGTTGACATTGTGATCGGGAGGTTTTGTTGTTGCTTTCTTTCTCTCAGAAGAATCTTAATTTTCTTTCATCTCTGAAAGAGCCCCGGGAGTCTATTAAAAGCCAGAAGCAATGTTATCATGACCACAGAATATAAGGTTATTCTAACAGTTCTTCCCGGTAGGTGGTGTGTAGAAGATACCTGTGTAAGGTCACAGAATATAAGGTCATTCTAACAATTCTTTCATGTAGGTGTGTGCGTGTGCATGTGCGTGTGTGTGTGCGTGTGTGTGTGTGTGTGTGTGTGTGTGTGTGTGTGTGTGTGTTGTCTGAGGCAAACCTGTGAGCCTGTAGAGGCCAGAGGTTAACTTGGAGAAATTGGTTGTATCTTTTCATTACGTGGGTCCCAGGGCTCAAACTTCGGTCACCAGGCTTGGTGGTAAAGAGCTTTGAGCAGCTGCTCTATCTCTGCCCCCACTTTTATTCTTTAACTTATTTATCTATTTATTTTCCAATGTAACAATTTAACAATGAAATTAAAAAACTCTTCCCATTTACAATAGCATTTAAGGAATAAAATATTTAACAATAAATGAGTAAGATCGTCACGCTAAAAACTTTACACTCCTGTTGAGAGAAATTAGCGAGTTACACAAGCGGATGCGGCGCTCTAAACCGCATTAGAATGGGAGCATTACCGTGTTCAGATGGCAATGCTCTCAATTAAAAACTAGAGTCAACAAAGTCCCCCGTGAAGAGCACAGTAGGCTGTGGTAGTCATTGGCAAACTGTTTTTAAAGTGTAGAAGAAAATGAAAAACATTTAAAATAACAAACAAGACAATAAGCAAAAAACAAGCAAATAAAATGCTGCAAAGAAGAGCAAACCTGGGTAGGTCTGGGATCATACTACCTGATTTCCTTACTTACAACAAGTTTTCAGAGGTTAGTGAAGTGTAGCATTGACAAAGACAGACATTTAAATCAATGTGAAGGAAGAGATGGTTCAGAAATAGATGTGTGTGCCTGTTGTCAGCTGATTTTTGTGCAGTATTATAAAACAGTTCTCTGAAGAAAGGGTGGCCTTTTCCCTTAAGAAACGGAGTTGAGCTGGTAACAGATCTGGTTGTATTCATCAACCTCCTTCCGTGGCTAAAGATACTGAGTCTTTACCTCACACCACACACAAAAATCATCTCAAAGTACTCAGAGGCCTACATGCAAAACTAAGCTACATTATTCTAGAAGGAAGCACAAGCAGAGCTCTTGTGAGGCCAGGACTTACCAGGCAGGATGGCTAATGCACAGTTCATCTTAAAACTGGTCACGTGGGCCACATTTTAAACTTTACTCCTTTAAGAAACATTATTGAAAAAAACAAAAAGTTTTCCTACAAGCTGGGCAAAATATTTCTAAATAATACACGTAAATGAACAACATTTTACAACTCAATATCAAAATGCATATTTATTAAAAGTGAAGAACAAATGCAAAGGGATTCTAAATGCATGAAAAATGTTTAAAATGCAGCATTGTGTTAAGTCATGAAATATCTTAGACATTTTTTTCAGCTCGCTCACATAAGGAAAAAGATCTAGACAAACTGACAACCGACAAACTTTGAAATGATTGACTTATGTGTTTATTGAACTTCTGATCTTTCTGCTTCAGCCCCCTGGGTGGCAGGATTATAAGCTTGAGCCACCACACTTGGCTTTAATTTAATGAACACATAAAATTGATATAATTTATGGAGCACCACATAGTGCTTCAACTTTTGTATACATTGTATAATGTTCAGAGCAAGGGCACACAGGAGGATTCATTGTTCTCTTGTTATGAAGACACTCAATTTTTTATTTTTATTAACGTTTCATGTTTTTATACATGAGTGTTTTGCCCACATGATTGTATTGTATTGCATGTGTGGGCCCAGTGCCCACAGAGGACAGAAGATAGCTTTGGACCCTTGAAACTGAGTTAGAGACAGGTATGAGCTTCCAGGTGGATGCTGGGAATTGAACCTGGATCCTCTGCAAGAGCAGCCAGTTCCCTGAACCACTGAGTGTCTCTCCAGCCCCATCTTTTAGGCTGGTTTTTTGTTTTGTTTTGTTTTGTTTTGTTTTGTTTTGTTTTGTTTTGTTTTGTTTTAAATATACAGCATACTGTCATTATTTAGGATCACTCTATGCAATAGAATACCGGAGCCCATTTCTCCCATCTGTAATTATATCTGCTGACCAGCCCTGCATGGCTATAAAAGACTTGAGATCTTACATGGTTTTCCATGTACCCACTGGACATTTGCATATCTTTTTTTGAGACATATCTATTTAGTTCTACATAATTATTTATTCAGACTTTTTTATTTTTGCTACTGAGTACAATTTATGCCACATATTAGTCCTTTATCTAGTATATAGCCTGAAGCTATTTTCTCCTATTCTGTCCAGACAGAAGTGTTTAACTTGATTAAAAAAAAAATCTGTGTAGTTTTGCTTTTGCTGTCTGTAACTGAGGGGTCTTATTAAAAAAAATTCTTAATCATTTCAATGTCTGGAAACATAGTTATTTTTCATAGTTCGAGAGACTTAGGTCTTGACTCTTCAGTCTTTAAAACATTTTTTAGGTGATCTTTTTATATGTGATAACTTTCTAGTTTTATTCTTCTCCATGTATATCAGCTATACAATTTTTTCCAGAACACATTTGGGAGAGATTGCCCTTCTCAAAGCATGCATTCCTAACACCTCTGCTGAAGATCTGTGGGTGGCAGGTACAGGAACTACTTCCACTGGCCTCAGCATGGTCATTCGCCAGTACTACACTCTCACAATCTCCATAGCTTCTAGGTAGTATATTTTGAAGTTAGCTTGTGTAATGGCTTCTTTGTTTTGGCTCCAGATTGCTTTAGTTATCTGGGCGAGCTTTGTGATGTCATCCAATTGTTAGCAGTTGTTTCTGCCTCTGAGAAGAATGTAGTTGGTATTTTGATGAGATATCACTGAATCTGTGGGTCACTTGGAGTGATATGAACATTTTAACGACATTGCCAACCCATGAACACAAGAGGTCTTCTTTCCATGTCCCACGTATACTCTTAATAATTATCAATGTTTTGTAGTTTTCACTGTAGACATAGTTTACCTTTTTGGTTCCATTTAAAGCTGGATATAATTTGTAGATACTGTAAATGGGATTGCATTTCTTATTTCTTTTCCAGATAGTTCACTATTAGCAATATTGGTGAATCATTGGCCCTATAGGTCTTTGGTGGGGTTCTCAGAGTTCTTGCAGCAGTGACAATCTGACTGACTTTTCCAGCTTGGATGCCTTCTTTTCTGTTTTGCCTGATTGCTTTGGTTTGCACTTCTAGTTATGTTTGCAGAAGTAGTGAGATTGGTATCCCCGTTAGTTCCAGGCTTCACTGAGAAAGCATTCAGCTACATTCACTTCATTCAATACGATGCTGACTTACCGGATGTGGCTTTCTTTAAAACAATGAGCTACATTTCTGTTTTGCTTCATTTTTTTTTAAACCATACAGAATGTTAAATGTTATCAAATGCTTTCTCTGCCCACACTGAGATGATCATATGCCTTTATCCTTCATTGATGTGAGTTGTCAATAATCAAGAGCCATTGTTTCCAGGGCAAAGGGAAAAACGAAGCAACCAAAGACAATCTGCCATAGCATTCTGCTGGAGGAATGAAGGGTTATTATAATTCAACAAACAACTCTTAGGACATTTCCATTCATTCATTCATTCATTCATCCTTCCTTCTCCCAATGTCAGCACTAGTCAGTATGAGAGAAAGAAAAGCTGTATAGGGCACGATGTTTGCCTCACACAATTTGGGGTCTGGGAGGGAGAGGCGCATGCAAACTGCTGACGAAGTGTGATGAGCATCACCGGGAAGAAAGAACAAGGAGGAAGTCTGTGTGCCCCTGTGCCTGGGATGATGGCCAGCCTCGCAGCTGCCGAGCTGTGGTTAGACCATCACAGCAACAGTCAGAGAGCGGCCAAGGCAGGAAGCGTACCATCGTGGTTAACAGGTGCTGAAACAGGAAGGTCTGAGACGAAGCCTCAGCCAAGTGTGAGAGGCAAACACGCCATCAGATGCAAGAAGAAGCTACGTGAGCGAGCAACGCTGCTGTGTCGTTAAAATTAAGTTCACTTCCAAACTGTCAGGATCTCAAGCCATGGTTTTGCCCAGTTGTGGCACTTGCCAGGGTTAGGGCTCTGACATGGAAATGAAAAGAAGTGTTGAGAATCACATGTGTGGAGGTAAAAAAACTGAGCTGCTGAAACCAAGAGGCTGGAGCTTTGACTGGCGATGCTTTCCTCATACTCTGTCTCTTAAAAAAAAGGGGGGGGGGCATGGAGGCCATGAAGATGACTCAGTCAGTAAGCAGTCAGTTAGGAGGACATATTTGAGATCTCCAGCTGCTGATGAAGTGTGATGAGCATCACAGGGAAGAATGAACGGAGAAAGGGAGGTATCTACCACAGTGAAGTCTGTGTGCCCCTGTGCCTGGGATGATGGCCAGCCTCACACTCCCACAAAGCCTGACTGTGTGCACTTGTAATTGCGACATGCCGAAGGCGGAGATAGGTGGGTCTCCGGGTCTCGAAGGCCAGCCAGACTAGCTGGATGAGCAAGCTCCAGATTCAGTGAGACCTCCATTCCACTCCTTTCCTTCCCTCCCAAGTGTATCCTCTGTCTTCGGACACCTTTCCTGGTCTTTTATTCTGTGGCCTGAGTCAGCTGTCTGCAGAGCCCCCTTTTCCTGGCTTTCATTGCTCTGAAAGAAATGAATCTGACAAACACGTTAAGAAATTCAGTCACTAGTTCGAGCACCCCCTCAACCACTGTGAGGAGTCTCGGCTGGGGACATCCTTGTGGGTGCCTAGAGATTTCTTTAGTACCAGGTACTGCACAAGTTTATAATAAAAACCCAGAGCTAGATATTAGGGAAAATCTGTACAATCAGAGAAACAGAGGACAAACCACAGCCAGTTCTTACCCAGCCAGATGGGGTAGGTCCTGTCTCCACGAGTCCTCAGAATGACTGGGTTCCCAGGCAAAGGGAAGAACTTCTGCCTTCTCCTCCTCCTCACGTTTCTATCCCTGACCTGCTATTTAAACTCTTGGATCAACATTCCTGGTGCTAGGATTGATTATAGGTGTGAGCTGCCACCGCCTGGCTGTTAGGCCTTGAACTCACAGAGGTCCAGACAGATCTCTGCCTCCTGAGTTAAAGGTGTGAATCACCACTCTTTGGCCTTCCTGGCTTGGTTGTGAGTGACTCTGTCCTCTGATATTCCAGACTATTTTTATTAAATATTTATCACCACAACCAGATAAACCACAACCTTTTTATCCCATAATGGCTCACTCTGTCAAAATTATTTCATTACTCTCTCTCTCTGTTCCTCCCCAACTCAGCCATCTTGAACCCTTGTGCTCCCATCCCCCCATTCCCTCCCCATCTACTCCCCACTTCCAGTTTACCCAGGAAATCTTAACCCTTTCCCCTTTACTCAAATTGATGACTACCCTAACTGTCATCACAGAACCTATACCCAGTGACTGATGGAAGCAGATGCAGATAGCCACAGCCAAGCACTTGGCCGAGCTCCAGGAGTCCAGTTGAAAGAGGGATTATAGGAGCGAGGTGGATCAAGACCGAGATGGGGAAAACCACAGAGACAGCTGACCCGAGGTAGTAGGAGCTCACTGTCTCTGGACTGACAGCTGGGGAGCTGGCATGGGACCAAACTAGGCACTCTGAATGTGAGTGATATTTGGGTGGCTTGATCTGCTTGTGGATCCCCTGTCAATGGTACCAGGATGTATCCTGGATACATGAACTAGTTTTCTAGAGCCCATTTCCTATGGAGGGTTGTCTTACTCAGCCTTGATGCAGAGGGGAGGGTCTTGGTATGCCAGCCTGTGTCAACTATCCAAGGGAGGGAGGCCTTAACCCCTGAGAGGAGTGGGTAAGCGGGGTGCAGGGGTGGGGGAGAAGGAGGATAGGGAGGGGGAACAGTGTTTGGTATGTAAGATAAAAAAATGTTGATTAAAAAAAAAGAGGCACAGTGACTGCATCATGCTACTTCTGAAGTCAGTATATCTGAATCTTAGCAGAAATCTTCACTGCTTTGCATAAAACTTTGAATCTAGTAATTAGGCCCATGCCTGTTTATGGCTATGCAGATATTTGGGGGACAGGAAAACAGACACTTCTTAGTCAGAATCCGTCACTTGGATTTACAGTCTGTAATGAGAGCCTGGCCCTTATAACCTCTACCATCTTGGCCTCTAACTTGGCTGTACCCAGTCACTTATAGCCTGGCAGTAAACAGCTATGCTCAAATGGGGTTTTGATGTACAAGGGTTTTGTATCTGAAATCCCTATGATAGGCTCTATTGAAGCTGTAGTAAAGCTCTGGAGAGATGACTCCATGGATAAATGTGCTTGTTCTGCAAACATGAAGGCCTGAAGTTGGTTCCCCAGCACCCATGAACAAGCTGGGTGTAGGGGCATGGCTTAATAAGTCCAGTGATGGGTGACAGAGGCAAAAAGCTTATTGGAGGCTACTGACCAGTCAGTCTAACAAAAAAAATGCAAGCCTTGGGTTCAGTATGGGAATCCTTACCTCAAAAACAAGGTGGAGAACAGCTGTTGAGGGTATGCACACATGGTGTACATATCTGTACACACACACACACACACACATGAACATGCACACATGGTGTACATATCTGTATACACACACACACACACACACATGAACATGCACACATGGTGTACATATCTGTACACACACACACACACACACATGAACATGCACACACATGCAAAGATGTAGTAAAGGCTCGAAATTTGATTCAGTTGGTAGAGTGCTTGCCCAGCATCTATGAAGCCCTGAGTTTGAATGTCAGCTCTACATAAATAGGACATGATGATACTTACCTGTTCCCCAGAACTTGGAAGGTGGAGGCAGGAAAACCAAAGGTCCAAGGCCACACTCAACTACATAATCAAACAACTAAAAGTTTCATAAACCCCATCGATGTCTTGAAAACTTCATAGCTTGTTGTTTGAAAATAACTGATATTTGATGGGATGCTTTGAATGAATTAAAGAGATAAAACACAGAATTTAAACAATGTTTTCGTTGCAAGATTTGATCCACGTTTTTCAGGCAGGAGGATTTTTGTCAGAATCAAGATGCTTCCCATGTCCTGCTATCTTACCTTTACGTTGTTGGTGGGTTTGGGGGTTTGTTTGTTTTCAGGGCTTCTCTGTGTCAGTTTAGCTGTTCTAGAACTTGCTCTGTAAACCAGATTGACTTGGAACTCATAGAGATCCACCTGCCTCTGCCTCCCAAATATTGAGATTAGAGATGTGCACCACCACCAGTACCCACTCATTCTGCCATCTTTGACTAACCCTAAAAATCCCCATGTGGCCATTTCAAGAGCTGTAGATTCCTAAACACTCTGTGAGTCCTAAGTGAGGTTCTAAATACCTAGAAGATATTGTGGGTGTGCACTATTGTTAGTGTGCCTAGGGGATACAGATCTCTCAGTGCAAGCAGAAAACCTGCATTGTGACTGTTAGGGAATATTCTGCGTGTACATTCTGATCCCTGTGTGGTCTCTGCTTGGCAGAGTTGGGAAGCACAAGTAAGAAATGATGCTAATTAGCTCTGATCTTGCAGAAGCAGAACTGTGGGCCAAGAATTAAGGATAACAGCTTCTCCAGCTGGGCCCAGGATGGAGGCTGAAGGTAAGTGTGAGAGCACCACTCTCCTTTTGCACCATCCCCTCTCCTAGAAAGAAATAGACGTCCAAAATTCTCACCCTCTAATACTCCTGAGGGTCTGCTTATTAAGCAAAGGGCTATCTTTTAAACCAACACCTCAGACAGGTCTCCTGGAGAAATTACATACAGTAGGATGTCATGGGGGAGGGGAGGGTTTATCATAAAGGCCTGATGACTAACACCATGTCTTAGATTTTGGCTGTGAGAGAATTTTCACAACTGCTAGCTGAGCCATCCTCCATGCAGTCCTGGGAAATAAGTTCTGGAAGCTGGCAGACTGCCTTGCAAATTCTAAGCATGCATCTCTTCTCCTGAATGAGTCCCCCTTTACCTGACAGTTGCTATGTATAAAGTAAGTTAACCCAGCGCCTTGGGTAAATGAAAACCCAAATGGGATCTATGGAAGCATTATCCATCTGCGGCTTGGGCATGGCTCTTGCATATTACTGCAGATCCCAACAAGCAGCAAGAGGGCTGTTTGAGCTTGGATTATGTTTGCTGTGTTTCAAAGCAAAGGTGCAATCTGGCCTGGGATCCCTGCGGTCTAACTAATGCAGTAATGAACTGCGACAGCATGATGGGCCTCGGTTCCACCTAATTCCCAGACTCTTCTGTTCTGGGAAGATATTTGCAAAGTGAAAATGGGGTCCGTGTAATGAGTCCCACTCAGAAATGACAAATTTCATTATATAGTCACCTGTAAATGAACTGAGGTAACGATGCCTTAAACTATTCTTCTGCTGCTGAAGTTATATTCAAGAGTCTTATTGTCAAGAAAACATGATGGGTTTATTAAATACCCTGTAGGCTACTGTTCTAGAAATGCCTGCTGTATCTTATGCAATTTTTCTATTTAATCTGGGCTGTATGTATGCTGCTACAGCTTCAAAACATCTGGGTACAGCAATTTTTTTTTCTAGCCTGCACCTGCGAGGGTAAGTACACACATAAACAAATAAACAAAAAAAAGATATTAAATCTTCCCAGAGCTGGGGGTAGGGGAAGAGCCCAGCCAGCCATGAAGCTCCAGGGAGCAGAATGACAGGCACTGAGCTGTAAACAACCTTGAGAGGGATTTAATTCTTATGACAAGTGCCCGTGGTGGCATCTCACATGGACTCAGCATATGTACACACTTCAGAGAAGAGCCACACAGGATTTCATGCAAATGGAAAATGGAAGCGTTCCCCAAGCAGCAGCGGTGCCTCCCAGCTATAAATAGCCATGCAAATCAGGGCAAGCTTGGGTTGTAATTATCTTGATTTTTCAGAATTTTTGCCACTCAGAAGATGTTTAGAGTCTCCTCTCAGTTTCTTATAATTACAGCTGCTGTTTCAGCCACTGCCAGAGGGTTGGTGGCTGTGACCCAATACTCACCAGGAGGCCCCTCTGTAGCCAAGAAGATGACCAAGTTGCCTTGGTGGGTCTGGCTTTGTCATTTCAGAAACAAATCAAAATTTCAGAGGGTAGCTATTCATCATCCTGTGACAAGCACTTCTTCACTGTAACTTCAAGACTCTGGCACTGTGGGGCCCTCTGGATTGAGTCAGTCAGTGACACGCCTGAGACACCAGAGAAAATGAGCAGAGAGCCACAGACACAGAAGAGAAAGATTAGAATCCAGACCTACGGCAACCCAGAAATGGATCCTTTACAAATAGAGAACGCCACATTTTTCTGATCCATGTTCTTTCCCCTGGTACGTTCAGGAGCTGCAGTGTAGGATTGGGTGATGGTTCCAGAGCTCTCTCTCTCCATAAGGAGATGAAAGTCTCCAAAAACTTGAAAATTCCAAGATCTAGATGGGACCCTAACTGGAGTCAACATCTTGATTTACAGAAAACCTAGTACAACTGACCTGTGCCTGGATTCCCAACCCACACAAACCTGGAGCTCGTTCAATTTTGTGGCTTTAAGTCACTTAGTGGTCATTTATTCAGCAATATCAGAAAACAAAAATACAGCACAAATTCAAAGCCTGTGTCTAAAGCTGGGTATGGTGGCACAGGTCCATCATCTCAGCCATCACTCAGGAGGCTGAGGCTGGAAGATTTGATGGACCAGCCAGCCTCCATTTTAGGATTGACAGCCATCTTACAGAAAAAACAAACTAGGCTTGTTCCCGTTTATAATTAAATCTGTTTCTCAAGGACTGGTCTACGCTCTACATGGAAGGAACCTCAACTACAAATGCTTCTGTACAGCCTGTTTCAGGAAATGGCAAGCATGTCTTTGTTTCAAAAAGTCATAATGACCATTTTGCAATCCTACCTTTGTTTCAGAACATTGTTAAAACCACCTATTTATGAACACTTTGTTATGGTCTGCTTCTGTAACACAGTTGCCTGTTGGGAAACTCCTACCCCTGAGCTACAAAAACCTTGTCTTCCTCAAATCCAAGGCTGATCTCTCAAACCCCACCTTAGGGGGAGGCAGCCAATGTACACAAATAAAGAATTATTTCCTTAATTAATTGATTGCTTTAATTAATTTGGCAGTGATGATTAGGGTTGGTAGTCTTTCTCCTTGAGTCTTGGATTAACAGATTGCCTGGAGTTCAAGACCAGCTTGGGCTACATAGTCTAGCCAAGCATACATAAAAAGATCTTGCTTCAAAAAAATAAATAAGTTTAGAGAGGGAGAGAGAAGAGAGAAATGGAGGAAGAAGATGACAAAGAAAAGGAAAGAAAAGTCTTTTTCTAGATCTTTCTTTCTGGGATTCATAGTTTATTTGCTGGATGTTGTACTATGAAATAATCCCATAAAACCTCAGGAGAGTCTCCTAATCAATAATAACACCCCTGCCTCAGCCCTCTTCTCTCCCTTCCATGCAAAACACAGTGGTGTGTCTCTTGTGCTACAATCTTGGCTCAGGCTTGGTTCTGTAGATGGTTCGACTCTACCCTTTTGTATCTGGGAAGGCTGAATTCTGTGGTCTGCTCTTCAGGGCTTCTATAAAAGTCAGCAATGAAAACCAAAACAAAAAGAAATGTTAGAGCGTAAACAGTAAAGTCAGCACATATCCACCTGGTTTTTCCATCATGGATGAGTTACTTTGTGATAGCCATGTTCCTCTCCTAAGTACCCCCCATACACCTCGGGTAGCGTCATGCCCCTCACCCCGTCCCCCTTCACAGCCCCGACAGGTAAGAACTCTATCACACACCAGGCACTCTCTTCCACTTTGTGGGTATGCCCTGCAAACAGGTTATTAAACTGTCCCCATTTCTGAGATGCCCAAATGGGCTCTTTCCTTCTGAGATCTCAAGGATACAGCACTCATCAGACGCCCCACACTGGGTAGTTTTGAAACTACGGGATCAGGAAACTGAATTCTAACCTCAATTTACTCTCTACCTAGCAAAGAAAAAGGGCTTTCCTGGGCACTTCTTCCCTGCATGATAGAGACAGAGTCTGAAGTCTCACTGAAGCTCCCACCAGATCTCAGAATCTGTACACTGGTAGGTGTTTTGTCCACCATAAAACTTCCGTCTGGAGGGGCTGGAGAGATGGCTCAGCGGTTAAGAGCACCGTCTGCTCTTCCAGAGGACCTGGGTTCAATTTCCAGCACCCACATGGCAGCTAATAACTGTCTGTAGTTCCAGTTCCAGGCAAAACACCAAGGCAAATAAATAAATAATTAAAGTTAAAAAAAAAAAAAAAAGCTTAAAAAAACTTCCGTCTGGGAATCCATAGCCTTGCAGCTCTGACCCATCACTGATCAGGACTTCTGTGGGAGCCCTCACCCTTCTGGTTGGGGAAAATAGATTCAGGCTGACTCAGTGAAAAAATGTAACCTCCTCTAGACAACACAGCACCATTGGAGATAAAAATGTTCCGTCTTTCATCTTTGTTTCTTCAGTCTTAAAACAGGCCTGGAATCTCAGCTTCTGTTCTGGATGACTTTGTGTGTCTGGAGCATGGCACTGGCTTTTGTCATGGGATGTCATGATTGAAGAAAAGAGTGTGTATCCTTAAGCTATGTACTCTGACTCCTGATTCTCCAAGGCTCTGGCTCTTGTCTCTTTGTTCTACTGCCTTTCATAAGGTCTGGGGCACAAAGGGTCAAAGAAGTGATATTTTAGGCATTGGAGGATTATGTGGTCTCTGCTGAAATCACCTAATTCTGCAGCCCCAGAGCAGCTGTCTGTAACATGGAAAGGAGGGGTGTTTGTTTACAGAAATGGGTCTGACCCACAGGCCTTATTTCATCTACCCTAGAGGTTTCTTGGATCGCATGACTCCTCTGTGTGTGTGTGTGTGTGTGTGTGTGTGTGTCTGTCTGTCTGTCTGTCTGTCTGTCTATCTATTTGCTTATTACCACACAGGCTTTCAGGTGACATCAACTGGCTCCTTTTGTCCAAGGGTTCCTTTTAAACACTGTGCTGTGAAATCATCTCTAGAATTCTAGGGTAAATCCTCATGGGCCTCAACTCACAGCCAGGTCTCGTGGTAACAAAAGCAGGCTCCGGTGTCATTTTACATTCCTTGTCTGTGTCGTGAGTGTGTTGTGGGACCTTGTCCTCTGAGCACAGCAGCCACTCTTGTCACTAGAGCAACTGTGACCCCCCACAGGCAGCCCTCAAGATCTGTACCTGTTGACAGTTCCCCATAGGAGAGGCTGGGGGAGGGTCACTGGGTCCTCAGCTGAGAATCCAGATGCTCTGTCCTGCCCTTCCCCAGCATCTAGCTCTATGTAATTCTGGCTCAGATACATGTAGTACTGGGAGGTACCTATAAGATGTATAGGTACATCTATAGGATGTAGAGCAGTAGTTCTCAACCTGTGGGTCACGACCCATATGTCAAACCTATTTATCTTCAAAAAATATTTCCATTATGATTCATAACTGTAGCAAAATTATAGTTATGAGGTAGCAAAAGAAAAATAATTTTATGGCTGGGGAGGGCACCACAACATGAGGAACTGTATTAAAGGTTCATTAAAGGGTAGAAGGCATTAGAAAGGTTGAGAACCACTGATGTAGAGTGTGGGAGGTTAATTTAGGAGGGGGACAATGCCATATTGCAGCTGTGGAGAAGTCATCACCCACACCCAGATAAGGTTTTTTGGTGATACAGTTGTTTGTGTGCCACTAGGTTCCTGTAAGGAAACCTATAATATTATGTTTCTGGCCTGGTCTTTCCAGCCTAGCCCTGAGGTTTGGACCCACTCACAGCCCCACTGCCACTTGGCCCCAATAATCACACAAAGGCTTATATTAACTTTATGCTGATTGACCTGTGGCTCAGACATATTGTTAGCTAGCTCTTTCATCTTAACTCAATCTATTTCCATTCATCTGTTTAGCCATCTGTTTACAAACAAGGTGGGTTTGTAAAGTGCTAAAGCAATAAGGAGTGGATAAGGGGGGAGGAGGGGGAGGAGGAGGCAGCGGCAGTAAAGAGGATCCTCTGGGTCACTGAAGAGTACCTGTGGCAGGATCTCCATTGAGCTGGAGTTTCTGGGAGATAGACTGGTGGAAAGCCAGTGGCTGGTGATCTTTGGAAGGCTTCAAAGCCCACAGCAGGTAAACAAACACTAGGAAAATACCATCGGGCTCCCACTGTGCCAACTGGAAAAGACCTTCTTAGGGAAGAATCTCAGCAGTATCTCCCCTAACTAAGGGATGAAGGGGAACAAAGTCACCCACAGGTGAGGACTGTGCAGGGCAACCTGAGGGCCTATGATGAACTGAGGAGACTCATGTGTCTGCCATTTGGACATGTCAGGATGCCAGAGCCTTGCTTCCAAAGGCTCCCAGGAGCATCTACGTCAGTGGGTATCAGCTGGTATAGGTAGACAGGATTAAGCTGGACCCAGGGATAGGAAATAAAAACTCTTTTTCTTCACATTTCTTTTTTTTCTCCTTTTTTAAAATTATTATGAATAAAGAAGTCACATTTTCTATCCTTGTATATCCTTATTCAAGGTTCTTCACATTTCTAAGTATGTGGTTTGAGTTTCTTCTTTGGGTGTGGAGTATGTTCGCCAAGCCAGAGGCACTTTCAGCAGTCAGGTGTGGCTGAAGGGCAGGCCACAACTGGCACCTCCGGCCCCAAGACTGCAGTGTGCTGTACAGTTTAGCTGGGCATTGTTGTGACTTATCCTGAGTAAATGACTTCCCCAGGAAAAGAGAGGGTGTGTTAGGGGCTGTGGAAGATAGAGATAGAGGGAGGGGGCAGGGGAAATAGAGACAGGGAAGAGACCTCTACAGCCCGGTGTCTAATTCCTTTCCTGCATTTTCTTGGTGTGAGAAGGATTTTCCTCCTGAAGCCTCTTTTTTCTAGTGTTTTCTTACTTAGCATAAAGCAACCTACTTCTAGGTGTAACTGTGGAGTAAGTATGCACACAGGTGTGTGTGTGTGTGTGTGTGTGTGTGTGTGTGTGTGTGTGAGAGAGAGAGAGAGAGAGAGAGAGAGAGAGAGAGAGAGAGAGAAGAATAAGAAAATCTTCTATGTAACGTAAGAGCCCTGAGTGATTCCTCCAGACTTTATTGTTAACATGTTCTAAAAGGAATAAGAACTTTTACATTTCTGTTGTGATTAAATTGTTGCATCTGGGGACTGATATCTTTCTGAAAAAAACTCTATTCTGAATATCAAAAGCTCCAAGTGTCAATTCCTTCCCTCTCCATTTGGAACCAACCACACTCCTCCTCAACACACATGTAGGAGCATATGTACACATGTGTCCCAAGTGAGGTCAGGGGAGTCTATATTCACAAAGCAAATGAAGTGACACATTAACATTTTTCTGAATATCACCTGTGTTATAATCAAAGAAATAAAAAATGCCTCTCTTTATAAAATAACTAGAAAAACAGCCTTGTTCTAAAGTAGGTATATTTTGCAATACCTGTCAAGTACCTCAAAAAATGCTACTGAAATTTAGATCTGGATTTTTTTTTAAATGGGTTAGTGTGAAGAAAACTGTTATCTTAAAACAATAAGCCTTCCACCCATAGCAAGTATGTCTTTACATTTCTCTAGGTGTTTTTAATAATCTTTATTAGGGGCTTTAGTTCTTGGTAGTTTAGATGTAATTGGCCCCTGTAAGCTCATAGGGAGCCACACTATTAGAAGGTGTGGTATAAAGGTGAGGTTGGAGTAGGTGTGGCCTCATTGGTGGAAGTGTCACTGTGGAGATGGGCTTTGAGGTCTCATATATGCTCAAGCCATGTCCAGTGTCTCAGTTCACTTCCTGTTGCCTTAGGATCAAGATGTAGGCACTCCACGCTCCTTCTCCAGCACCATTTCTACCTGCACATCCCTCTGAACTGTAAGCCACCCAATTACATGTCTTTCTTTATAAGAGTTGCTGGAGTCATGATGTCTCCTCACAGCAATAGAAACACCAACTAAGGCAGTGCTAGAGACAGATAGCAGCTAAGAGAGAGTATATTGCCAATGACCCAGCATGCATGTAGGGTGTCTCACAACTGCCTTTAACTTCACTTCTAGGGGATCTGACACTCTTTTCTAGTCCTCCCACAGAAGAGACTGTTCCTTATCCATGTTGGTCTTCTATATGTGTTATTACTTCACTGTTAGATATTGCTTAGCAGTTGTTGCAATCATAAATTATACCTTCTTTTTAATTATTGATATGATGGATACACTTGGGTTTTTATGAATTGATGCTATATTTGGTAAATCTCTAAAAACCTGCTTTAATTTTCAGAATTCTACTATGCTGGTGATCCCCCAGGTTCTCCATTCTGTATTTGAACCCAGGGTACGTGAGCAGCCTGCCTCTTTTCCCACTCTTTGACTACCCCCCACCTTCATGTGGTGTGAATTGATGTTTTTATAAAAATTTAATGGAACTTGTCTAATACTGGAGCTAGAGGGGCTTGAGTTGGTTTGGTTTATAGTGAAAGAATGAACTATGTTTCCAATTTCATAGTGTGTCTGGTACCATTATTGATACCTCATACTCCCTAACACATATTTTTGCCTATATTTTATTACATTAGTATGTTTATATGTCTATGTAGCTTCACATCTATAATGTTTTCTGTATCTTATTTGCAATGTCTTGTGTGTAGTGTGTGTGTCTTACCTACCATTGTCAATATTTTATTACTTAAGAAACTTTTATATTTTAAATTTCATACTTGCATACAAAGCATTGCTTACCCCACCTCTCACCTCTGAATATTTTTTTTTATCTCTCTCCGTAGGCTAACCCTGCTGTTCACTTTCCCCCAGATAAGAACTTCAGCTACACATTTTTCTCTAACTCAAGATTTAATGAGCCCTATAGATTTTCTCTGGTGCATACTATTTCATTTTCCAAAGGGCTTTGTAACTTTTTTTTAAGCTTCTAGGCATATATCTTTAAATTTTTCTTTTTATATTATTGATTTTGCATTTTATTGCTTATAGTCAGGTAATGGGTCATTTGATTCTTTGGAATTTATTATGGTCTTCTCTGTGTTCAAGTATGTAGTGATGGGTGTAAATGTTTCAGTTGTACATGAAAAAGAAGTGAGTTTTTTAAAAAGATGATAAATATATAATAGGTAACTTAAAGCCAGCAGGGGTGATGTGCACCTGTAATCCAGCACAAGCTGCAGAGGTAGGAAGATCATCACAGATTCAAGGCCACCCTGGTCGACAAATCCAGCACCAGGGCAGCCAGGGCCACATGGCAAGTTCCAAGCCACTCAGCACTGTAGAGTCTGCCTCAAAAACCAACCAACAAATACAAATACTATGTCAAAAGATTCAATTTCTTAATATTGCTCTATTTAAGTCTTCCTTATTTTTTTTGGGGGGGGGATGAAAATTGGCCTCTGGATCCTAAGTCTCATAATCCAAGAGTTTATTCTTGGAGAAAACCCTAACTGTGGGCTGAGAGATGGAGAAGGGAGTTAAATTTCTTTCTGTTTATGCTATTTAAGTGGGCCACGCTGATAGCTTACTAAGTTGAGGTGTTTGTTTCATGTTTTTTGTTTTGGAAGGAGGGGATGTGAAGATTTTCTGAATTCTCTATGGGGTATTCAAGAAGATAGAAAACACATGTTTAATGTTTGTGTACAATGCGTGTGTGCGCGCACGTGTGCCTCAGCATGTGTGCCAATCAGAGGACAGTTTGGGCAATTCTGTCTCTGTCTTCCATGTCACTGTAGGAATGCAGGATCACAGGTGTGTACTGTCTTATTATGTAGGTTCTAGATCAAACTCTGACCGTCAGGCTCGAAAATCAAACACTTCTATTTGACTGATCCATTTCTATAGCTCCACCAAGAACGTGTTTAAAAGCTGCTTAAATCTAAGACTTGGGGGCTGGAGAGATGGCTCAGCGGTTAAGAGCACCGGCTGCTCTTCCAGAGGACCCGGGTTCGATTCCCAGCACCCACATGGCAGCTAACAACTGTCTGTAGTTCCAGTTCCAGGCAAACACCAAGGCAGATAAATAAATAGATAAATAAATAAAGTTTTAAAAAAAAAAAAAAAAAAAAAAAAAAAAAAATCTAAGACTTGTGGCTAGTACTCAGTCTGGAGAAAGATAAGAATACATAAGCATATGTGAGTGTATGTATGCATACGTGTATGCAAGGATGTGTGTCCTTCATGAGCTAGACCAGGCGGGTACCACACAGCTCTGAGTGGGGACACCAGCAGACAGTTGAGGAAAGAGAAGAGAAAAAATGTTCAAGTCATCTCTAGACTGCTGTCTTGACAGGTAGAAAGTTCTAGACTGTGGGTGGCTACAGTGAATACCTAAAGTCTTTGTAACAGTTCTTACTTTGTGTTAACTCATCTCAAATTTACCAGAACTGCAGATGTAATGTGCAGCCCACATCAACAGGGCAGCTGAGGCTAAAACTATTTTTTTTTAATGTCTGTGAATACTCCTGGGACTCTTAGACATATTTTGGGTTTGACTTGGTCAAAGCAAAACTCTGTAATTATTCAGGAGAAGGGCCCAGGGCCATTGTCATCTGGCGATTAACTGTTAACATGGCATAATCAGTGTCTTGGTGGTGTCTCAGTGTATATTTCCATGCTGTATGTATTTAGAAAAATGTAAACATTTATATAATTTTTTCACCGTTATGTGTAGCTGTGTTAACCTGCATTTAACAACACATTCACATAGTATAACAGTCAAAAAGTACTAATAATCCAAAGCCAGAAAGAATGAATCCATTTGAAAATGTTAGGTATTCGCCCAGTAGCATTCTGTTATCAGACTCCATTTCCTTAACAGGGAGGTATCCAAACATTTAAGTATGCAAATGTGTAAGCCAAATGAGACATCATTTAACTCTTTTATTGTCCTACAG
This sequence comes from Sigmodon hispidus, assembly GCA_004025045.1. NCBI lineage: Eukaryota > Metazoa > Chordata > Mammalia > Rodentia > Cricetidae > Sigmodon > Sigmodon hispidus. The sequence goes on from PVIH01007306.1 coordinate 21,660, forward strand.
TGAAAGAGCAAATGAGCAAGTGATGGCTTCCTGCCAGTTATTTTCAGTACGTTATCTTTTATGCTAAGGTATCGCCGAAAGCAAATCCTCAGATTCTAGCAGCAGCAATAACATGAATATTTCAGGGGCTGTACAATTTCTTTTGTGGGTTATAGTTGGAAATAAAATTTTTTTAAGTTGCAAGTACTTTGGCAAATAAGTAATAAACTGCCAAGACTACAACTCTGCGTGGCTTTGGTCCCAACTGTGTTCCTCTAACACTAGGAAGGATGTGGCTCACGGGCTTTCCTGGCATGTTACAAGCTCTGGGTCCCACACCAGCATCTCATACACTGCATCTGTCATCCTGGCACCTGAAAACAGAAGAAACGGAAGTCACCTTGGCTACATAGCAGGGGTGAGGTCTGCCTGGGATATGTGAGACCCTCCCTGAAACTTAAGCAAGGAAGAGAAGAGAGAGGAAGTGGGGAGGAGGGAAAGAAGAGAGGGAGGGGAGGGGAGAGAGGGAGGGAGGGGAGGAGAGAGAGGGAGGGAGGGGAGGAGAGAGAGGGAGGGAGGGAGAAGCTATTGGACATCGGAGGCCTTCCGAAGTGTGACACTCCTGCCTATCTTTCTGTTCATCTTTTTCCACGATGCTCTTAACTCAGCCTGTGTCCCCAGTGACCTGTGGGTATTTTAGAGTAACCGAGGGATGCCTAGGCAGCAACCATACAGGACAATGACAGTAGAGGCAGAATGCAGAGCTCAAGGAAACAAGGCTCACTAGGCTCACAGTCTGCTGTTCTCCCCTTTCCCACAGACTCTGCTAGCATCGCTATGTCTTGCAGACTTTTGGTCACAATGGGGCACCATGAATCCCTCTCTTCAGTTAACACCAATGCTTTGTAATGAAGCAACCTGAAACATCCCCTCGAATTCTGTGAGCTGCTATTTTTGAGGCTAACTAATGATATATCTATCCCATTAAAGGGTGCTTCCCCCAGCTTCAGAGGAAGGGTAAGTGCCATATTTTTTAGCTAGAGAAACTTTAAGAATTGATTTTCATTTCTTTTTCTTTTATCAAAATCACACCACTGCTTAAAACCATGAGAAAACGCTGACCTAGCCTAGCTTTTCAGAACTTGGGGGCCCCAGCGCAATGTTTTACAGGCTTTCCCTTGTGAGTAGCTACTTTAATTGTCTTGGTCCCATCGGGAACAGAAATTCCTTTCTGTAGAAGAGGAAGTTGACTCTGTGCTATCCTGGAAATCCCAAAGACATTTCAAATTGAGCCTTTCAATTTGTCTGGTGCTAATTTCACTCGGCATTTGTTGGGGCCGTTTCTACTGACTCATCAAGAACCCCACCTTCCTGATAAAGCTTTGAATCTGCATCAGAGAACACTATACTATTAAGTCTCCTTCCCTGAAGGGCCCTCAGAACCAGGACACACATGTGCCTGTGCACACATACACACTTAAATTTACACTGCTAGGGGCTGGAGAGATGGCTCAGAGGTTAAGAGCACTGACTGCTCTTCCAGAGGTCCTGAGTTCAATTCCCAGCAACCACATGGTAGCTCACAACCATCTATGATGACATCTGGTGCCCTCTTCTGGCCTGTGGAGACACTGTATACATAATAAATAAATTTTGAAAAAAAAAATTTACACTGTTAGAACACAGACCTTCCCCTAAAAGACAATAGTCACTTTTAAAGGGCCAGATCCAGAGTCTGAAGAGGTCAGAGAATGTCTCCCTGCAGCTCTCGCTATGGGACGGAGTGTTAACCTGTGCAGAACCTTGACAGCTCTTGTGGTAACTGGCTCCTCCATACTCTATGTTGAACTAAATTGCATGATGTGAAACTTCCTGTCTGCTCCCCAAAACTTATAAAAATATGATTATTCTTTATTAAAAGAATTTTTTCAGGGCAATGGCTCTGGACATTTATTCCAATGAAGCTACTCCATCCTACCTCCCCATCCCTCCCACATAACCCCCAACTCTTTTTTTTTAATTTTATGTGCATTGGTGGTTTACTTGCATACATGTCTGTGGATCATCTAGAAGTGAAGTGAGAGACAGTTGTGAGCTGCCATGTGGGAATCGAACCCAGGTCTTCTGAAAGAGCAGTAAGTGCTCTTAACCACTGAGCCATCTTTCCAGCCCCCACCCCCCAACTCTTAATGAGGCTCCTTAAAAAATTTCTATGTATAAATGTTTTGCCTGAATGTATGACTGTGTAGTACATGCACGCCTGGTACCCACTGAAGTCAGAAAAGTGTGTTGGATATTTTGAAATTAGAGTTAAGGATGGTGAACCCCCATTTGGGTGCTGGGGATTAAACCTGGACCTTCTACAGGAGCAATGGGTACTCTTAGGTGCTAAAGCATCCCTCCATCTCTGTCCTTTTCAGGTGCTAAAGGGAAGCCTCTCTCTACCATGCTTCGATCCCTCTCTCTATTGTATTCTTTCTGCCTCATGAATGCTCTCCCCACCTCTAGGTCTGATCTTGCCTTCTAGGCCCTTTTCCTTAATGAATGCATCTTCTGAAGGGAACAATGTGTCTGCTGCTTTCCTGGACTGATTTCTCCTGGTTTTTTTTTAATTACTTCTTTTATTATATTCAACATAGACATGAACATATATGAACATGTAAGCATATATACTCTCACACAGAAAAAAACACACATAAAGATTGCAGGAAGCAGTTAGAAATTTAGGAAATCATTTGTTATGTTAACAAAAAAAAACCACATATCTCTAGCCATTAATTAGACTTTGAGCTTTAATATAATATACATATATATGTATGTATATATTCCAGTTATAATGTAAAGTAAAAATATAAGTACTTTGACTAATTTCAATTTTATTTTCCTATAGACAGTTGTGAGCTGCCATGTGGGTGCTGGGAATTGAACCCGGGTCCTCTGGAAGAGCAGAGGATGCTCTTAACCGCTGAGCCATCTCTCCAGCCCCCTCCAAAAAACCTTTTTAGAAGGCACTTCAACCCAGAATGTCTACCTTGCAGTCTCATGTCCCTTCTGTTCTGTCCAGAGAAGGCTGGTTAGCCACGCACTTGCCAGGTCCCGTCTGGTTTCGGGCATTCTGTTTACTTTGCTAAATGCGGGCACTGTAGTGCTGGACTCATGGGCTTTTGTAAAGGAGTCGGCAAATGTTTGGTTTGCGTTGGGGTTACCACACGTGTTCACTTGAGTACACACTGACAGATTAGCAGTGTCTTGCCTAGTTATCATCCCATAAACCTACATGGGAGGGTAGAGCATCAGTCTGGATTAGAGTGCCATCTACTGGTAGAGTCTAAGCACTGCCTGCTACATGACATCTTCAATGGTCTCCTCCACACATTTACATATACTCAGTTATGGATCATCTCCCTGTTGAATTAAGTAATACAGAATATGCTACAGCTAAGTCAGATTTTATTCTAATTTTAGTAAGATCTATTTTTTTCAATAGGGGCACAATAGTAAAAAATAATAACTCAAGAGATAAATGAAACTTCCATCTCTAGGGATTGTACTTTTTTTTTTTTAAACTTTATTTATTTATTTATTTGCCTTGGTGTTTGCCTGGAACTGGAACTACAGACAGTTGTTAGCTGCCATGTGGGTGCTGGAAATTGAACCCGGGTCCTCTGGAAGAGCAGAAGGTACTCTTAACCGCTGAGCCATCTCTCCAGCCCTGAAACTTCCATCTCTAAAAGGTAGGTGGGAATCTCAGACTTGCACACTGGCTGTTTTACAACGTTTTAAAAGTCTATTTTTCAAAAATCATGAAATAAAGAACCAGAAATAGTAGAGTATTAGAATGGGTTAGGTACCTGTAAAGTAGCTTTGTTTATGAAGAAGACTAACTGGCTCATCTGTTTATTCCAGGATATTTATTCTTCTGTAAAGTGTCCCTACAGAACTAACCACCTTTATGCCACCAACAGCGGAGTAAGCATGAATGGTCAGTGTAGATAGCGGGGTAACACCAGTGATTGTTAATCCCTCATAGGATGTCATTTTCAGTTTATAAAACATTTTCTCAAACCTAATTAATCTTTTTAAAAAATGGCCTTGTGGGTAGATTCGAATAAAATCTACATAGAGAGAAAACTTTTCTTTGCTCACACAGGGCCGATGTGGATAACGGGATCATTATCGATGATGCCTCCCTCTCTATCAGAGACAGGGCTCAGCTTCAGAAAGCTCTTCAATTCCAGCAGAGAGCTGAGTTCAGAACTTGTTGCTGTTTCTGCTTGCACTTAATCTGCCTGTTTATTCTTGCTTCATCAAAGTCAATCTCCACAGGGCAAACTGTCATCTGAATTTGGCTCATCCTGCTGTTGGGCTCTCTCCAGAGAGCATGCTTCATCCCGATAAATAGGCTGCTAGCCCAGCATTTGACTGAACCTGACTGACCCCTCCTCCCAAAAAAAGGTAGATAGGTGACCTGGAGATGCCCCTCCCACACCCACACAGCAGGACCCTCTCAATGGGCATGATGCTTTTCCAAAGGATTTCTGTCTGAAATGTGATAAAGGATATTTATTTTTATCTTTGCATATCACAAGGGCTCTCAGGTTGTGTTGGCTGGTGTTATTCATCTGCCAGGCATTCTCTTTGGGATTTAGCATCATCTCGAAGCTGCCTCCGGAATGCTGGACTTCCTGCTAAGAACTGCAGACAAAGATGCTGTCTGTTCTAGTTACTTTTCCATTGCTTTGACCAAGTATAAGACCATGCCGGTTTCCTCAAGATCTCAGTGTGAGAAATCAAGAAAGGCCTTGAAGGCTGGACCCTTGCAATAACTGCTTAAAGTTCTGCTGGGGACATACTTCCCAGCCTGAGGATGTGGCGTCTTGTTCTGCCAGGGCTACTCTGGGCTCTGGGCTGCCCTCCCTTTGATTTTCTCGTGGTAAGAGCGTCAGCTCAACTCACTGCTCTTTCTTTCAGCAGCCAGCTCCTCTCCTGAACCACAGGCCTTGCTCCTGTTTCTTGCTTTAAGGGTTCTATCATTTAGCGCTTTATTCTTTTCAGTCTTAATATCGAATTGGTCCTTGTTTGTTGCATTTTTTACATCTTTGACATCAGAAACACACAGGACCAATATATGGTTGATGCCCGTTCCACAGCATTTGTGGGTTTTTTTTTTTTTTAACAGAATGGGGAACTGTCCTAAGTGAAGTTTCTCTGCTGTTGGGAAACAGAGGCATCTGAGAGGTGAGCCAAGGTCTCAGACTTTTCTCTGAGGCTTGACAAAGAAGATGTGCTAATGGGTCATCAGAGCAGGGACCCTCTAGGGTAGGTGAAGACAGTCAGAGAGAGTGCAGGTCCAGAGTAGGTTGCTGGAGGAAATGAATGGATTTTATGGGGACAGTGGCATCTGAACTCAGGCATAAAAGGTTTGCTCTGTGGGGTGACTACTTCAGTTTTATCATTTTTGTCAAAAGAATGTCACTTTGCATAATGTGTAGCACAAAATGCTAGGAGCATCATTAGAGCCATTTCCAAAGTTGTTGAAACCAAAATTTTTTGTCAGTTTCTTTTATGAAACTTAATCCAGCAATTAATACAAGCAGGTTTTTAAAATCAAGCATTCTAACACAATACAACCCAACAGTTTGCTAATTTGATATTCACATGGCAAGAAATTATGGGGCAAAATGGTTAAACATCCTTGTTTTCTGTAATAGACCCTTATGTCTCTGTAAGAGTTGAAGACCTTGGGTATAGCAAAACACAACTCAGACAACACCTCTGATCTGAGCAGAAGTAATTCAGACAGTGATCATGAGCAATGCACAGTGTGACTGTTCACTTGGTGCCGATTGGCACACTGTGTGTTCAGATCCAAGGCCACAAAGAAGTTACATGAAGCAACAAAGGCCATACTAACGCAGATGGAGAGACCAGCGCCTTTTCCAGGGTAGCAGAAAGGTCTAGATAAAAATGGCAACTCA